>VUQK01043946.1:16030-33948 GCA_015106715.1 Bujurquina vittata
AAACTTTTATAGATTTTTTTTTTTTTTTGTTTGTCTTTTTGTTTGTTTGTTTGTTTTTCATCTTTTTTTTTTCTTTTTTTGTATCATTTCATATATACTGTGATCGGAGTCTTGAACACCACCAAGACGCTGAGGAAAAGAGAAACGACAATTAAACTTAAATACATTTTCCCCTAAGAGAGAGTGAAGTGTTACTTGAAAACAAAAGTTTATTTTCATATCTATAATTAAAGGAAGATTTATACAAAAACAGATTCTTGCAGTGTGGGCAACAAAATTTGGAGTGTCAGTTGACAAGCCAGCAAGGTCTATAGATTATTCAGGTAGAGGTGACAACATTGATAAGAGCTCCTCTAAAGAAGAATGTGGACGTTACAGCGGCCTGTAGGGATGGAAACTGTGTCCATTTGACTGCCATTTAGGAGCACTGGTTACTTTTGTAACTCACAGCAAACCTTTGAATTTACAGATCTTGCTGACAACAATGAATTTTCAGCCCAGGCTAAATGTTGGGGATTCCAGGGGTAACAAATTGACAAATGGTCAAAGGTGAAATGGCAAGGGTACAGAGGTCATGAGGGTGGAGCTGCTGGCAACATATTATGTGTCTCATCTTCTACTGCTCAGAACAATGGGACCCTCATCGTCTGATAGCATTTCAGTGAAGTGTTTCCCCTTCAACATAAAGGTGTAAACTGGAAAAATGGAAACAGTGCACTTTATGTCCTATAAATCACAATCGAGCTTTTAGAGTCAACCTGTGTACCAACATTGCATCGGTGTGGGACGATGCATGGGAGGTGTCAGTACGTAACCCGGGCGGAGTGGCGAGTGCTACGCTGTGAACAGCTTGAATGAAAGAACAAAAATTCTGCCTTTGGGATAAAAAAGCAACAGCAAACAAACAAAAATGCTCTGCATTAGCCTATACACACTGATTAGAATGATCACATTTTGATTTTTTTTTAAAGAGCCCTAGAGTACAGATAGATTTTTTGCAATTCTCTCTTCTTTTTTTTTCTCTGCAATAATACTTGTGACCCTGTTTTGATACTGGAAATGTAAAGTGAAAGACATTGCCTCTAATCCCCATAATATGTAAGTAGCTTCCAGTTCTGTGTAGCTTTCTGTCTGTCTAGCTTGTAATTATTTCAATGCTCTCAAATAAAGTTAGCCTCACTTGGAGCTCATATATTACCTTATGCATTGTTCCACACACTGACATATTGAAGCAGCGTTGTAGGTTTGTGCTAACGCAGATACATGACACTTCTCAGCCATGCGTTGTATCCCTCAAGTTCAGGATTGTACACTACAGATTACCTTTGTTTTAAAAGTACCCCCTTACCAAAAAACAAAACTACAAATAATTCAGATATACACAATACTGCTTGTACCATGCTTGCCATGAAATCCACATATTAAAGATAGCCTATTGAACATGTAATAGGTAGCTAAATGATGATTAAAGAGAACTCTCTGATCTTTCATCATGAATCATCACAGTCCATTTGAGCAGTCAGGTGCTTGATGCAAGGACCTTTCCTGGGTGGCTTAGACGTTCTAACTAGTGTGACCCCAAACTTATACCAGATAAGGTTATGGCCAATGCAGTTTAAAGATATCAAAGGCACTCTTTCATATTCTACCGAATGACACAAATTGAATTCGAGCACACCCTTGTCTTTTTGAAAGAAATTTCAAGGCTCACGTACACTTTAGTCCTCAAGCCAATGTGTGTTTGTTTTTTTGTTTTTTAAACCCTGTCTGAACATGGCATCTTTTAGAAAGATCAGGATAAGTGCATTTCCAGGGTTGTAAGAAATGGATCAAGTCAAAGAATGTTCACTTTCCATGTTACAAAACAAAACTGTACATGATATGTGTTACAGAATGTATGCAGCATGGACGTATCTTTCTTGTCATTTCTCTTTTTGAAGAATAAAAAGAAAAAAACTGAACAAGAGAAAAACAGCAACACATTTACTCAACAACTAACCAACCAGGGACAAGTTCTTTTCTTTTTTTCTTTGATTAGCAAAAACATACTATGCATGCTGACTAATTCTTAAAAATGGAAAAGGAAAACTCATAAAAGAAAATAGTACACAACATGTAAATTATTGCACAAGAGAAAGGCTCGAAGTTTTGCGTCAATGCAAGAGTATTGCCCCGATACAGATCATGCATTCAATGAGTAATGGAAACAGGGTGTGCTGGTGCAGAGCACATGGTCTTAAACTTCTGCCAGATTGGCAAAAGTGAAGAGTTGGGATTGGGGCAAATCTACAAGGGGCAGGGAATAAACCGGGGACTGATGGTGGACATAACTGCGGGGAAAAGGTCCCATTGTTCGGCCTTCTACTCTGACTTAATTTCGGTACTCAAAGGACGGTCACTGTGCCATTTTTTCATGTGTTTCTCCAAGGTGCTGTAGACACTGAAGGGCATCTGACAAATTTCACACTTGTACACGTCTTTGCCCACCTGACCGTGGGTCTTCATGTGGCGAGTAAGTTTGGAGCTCTGGGCACATGCATAATTGCACAGCTCACACTTGTAAGGTCTCTCCCCTGTGTGGCTGCGCCGGTGCACTGTCAGGTTACTGCAGTTCTTGAACACCTTGCCACAAAACTCACAAGTATCACTCCTACGGCCGTCCTTGGAGCTGGGCCGCCCAGGACCACCGAGGTGTGGTGTGCTGCCCCCACTGCCTGTACCACTACGGCCTGACATCCCACCATCCAGTTCCCCTGGAGGGGTTGAGAAACGCAGGCTGCCATTCTCTGAAGAATGCTCCGATGAGGATGCAAAGGGCGATTGTCTGGAATCCCCAAAGTTCAGAAAAGGGTCCTTGAGTTGTCGGGAGGCAGCATAGCCAGCCAGCCACTGAGAGTAGACGTTCTCAGTGTTAGGGATTGTAGGAGTGGGAAGGTCAAACTCCTTTTCCAGCTTGATCCGTTTAGAGAAAGGACTGAGTGGACTGGGACTACCTAGAAGCAGTTTCTTGGAGAGGCCGACAGAGGCGGATTCATTAGGTGATGCTCCTCGACCGTTGACTGTTGAGACAGAGCCCTCCTCCCCACGATCTGTTTCCAGCACTGAGTCTCCATCACATATCTCACGATTGTGGTGATGGTCTCTGCTGAGATGGTGGTGCAGGTGGTTCTCTTGGGCCATGGCATTTCGTTTGTGTGCATTTAGGGCTTCACTGAAGTGCTGCATGCTAGCAGCAAGACCCATCCCCTGCATCACCTCAGGGAGAGAGCGAGGGATGGACCCCTCGTCAGCCACTCCTCCCAGTCGACTTCCGATGCTGCCGTTGTTTTCATGCTGACGTGCTGCTTCAAGATTCAAACCAAAGTGATAGCTGTTATTATTTCTCCTTGCTGCCCTCTCACCATTCTGCTCTTCCTCCTCTTCTACCTCCTCTTCCTCCTCCTCTTCCTCTTCCTCCTCCTCCTCCTCTTCTTCCTCCTCCTCTTCCTCCTCCTCCTCCTCTCCATTTTCACGTAGCATACGGTCATTCTCACTTTTCAGCTTGGCCACCACTGATTTAAGGGCATTGCTCGCACTGCCCACATGCTCACTAGTTCCAGGCTCCGGAGATGAGGCTGTAGAGAGCCCGTCTTCTGACTTGCCTGTATTTGGTGAGGACGATTTGTGCATGTGTGTCTTCATGTGGCGTTTCAGTTTGCTAGCCTGTGTGCAGGCATGATCACACAAGTGGCATTTGTACGGCTTCTCTCCTGTGTGGCTGCGCCTGTGCACAATGAGATTACTCTGGAACTTGAAGGCCTTGCCACAAAATTCACAACACTTTGATTTCATCTGGGTGGTAGAGGAGGGTGTAGCTCCTGCTGAGGGGAGAGGGGTAGTGGGTGTGGTCTGGGAGCCTACGGGTGACTGCATGGAGCCCGGAAGAGGCGGTGGAGTAGCAAGATATGGAGGTTTGCCGCCCCCAGCACCTCCTGTGCCTCCGCTTCCTCCCCCTGTCTGGAATGGCTGAAGTAAGCGCTGCATGGGGCTTGGCCGACTAGGGGATAGCGGGGGAGTGGACCCTGAGGTGTTGCCCGCCAGTTCCCGAAGCCGCCTTGAGAAGTCCATTGTTGGAGGGGGGTCTAGAGGCAGAGGAGGATTGAGGCGCAGCACCCTATCAAAGGCACTCGGGTGGTGGGCTGCCAGCGCCAGCTCCTCTGGGCTCAGGTGGTGGGGGTCCAGGTGGTTCCTTGGAGGGGGGCTGAAGAGGGGTGGTGTTGGAGGGAAGCGCTGATGATGGCCACCACCAACAGCACCACCGGTGCCAACACCACCTCCTGCTCCAACACTGTCCCTTCCACCTGAGCCCGAGCCAGGGATACGCAGGAGATTGAAGGGGCTTGCATCAGGAGGCAGATGAAGGCCATGAAGGGGAGGTTGAGAAGGGCAGTCTGCGCCTCCACCAAGGGAGGAAGGGCCACCCATGCGTGGGGTCAGAGGACTGCCATGTTCACTTTCCAGGTAGATACGGAAGCCGTGGGTGTTCTGAGCATGCTGCAGCAAGAACCAGGCGCTGCCATATGACTGCTTACATGTAGTGCAGGTATAGGTGGTAGGCTCCTCCTTACCTGTTGTGACAAAGAAAAAAGAATGGAGTTAGAAGAAATGACTCTGATTTTCTTACATGTGAAACAGTTAATGTTGCATTTCCATTTTCATTTAAGCAAAATGAATGCTTTTCAAATGCTGCTCATTTGGTGTCATTTGAGTCATTTTCATTGACACGTCTGTACATAAACAGTACGAATACAGAATGAAATACATGACGAACGACTCTGTTGTTAGCTGAACTAGTCTTTAAACCTAAGGCCTAACTGTTACAGCTTTTAAAAGTGGTCGGCACATGGTGTTGAGGGCTTTGCAAATACAACAGTAGCTTTTATTGAGGTCATGCCCCACATGAGTAGCATGTGAGAAGTAGTGTGTGTGTCTCTTTTTCTCCCAGACTGCTCTGGGACATAATTTCTCCCTTTAGACTGACTGTGAGTCCTCCATTGTCAGCAGGAGAACAAAGAAACGGAGCTATCCCAGCGGACGACCACTTCCCACTGATCTACCAAAACAGAGGCTTACTGACAAATACACACACTCACTCACGAGCACACAGGAGAGACAACACAGAAGAATCCTTCAAACCTGCAATTTGCTACTTCCTTATTTCTGCAGCAACAGCCTAAATACATTAACCACCTGATTTACTAGCTCTAGGTTAGAATTAAGATCAGGGCCAGGTTAACGTCCATCCCTTTTTATACAATTTTTACCTATCAGGTGGTGCACGGTAATGCCAAAATATATGAGACTTCATTTGAAATGAAACATATTCTATCTTCTGAAAATCTGCCTATTAAGCGTATGGTTAAAGCAAAATTCAAGACGGGCTACTGGTGATGTGGTGGATGTTAAGAGCTTGAGGTCTAGACCATGAGTAGTCAGAAATACTTTTGTATTTGCATTTGTACATTGTGTCAAATGTATGCAAGTTCATTGATACAGACCGTATTCTAGAGTCATATGCTCATGTGTACTGCCCACACTCAAATACACATGCACACTCTTATTCACACAAACACAAGAGAACAGCTCAATCGCCTGAGGATGGTGTAACAGTAGGAGTGTGAAAACATTTAGGCTCCAACTGGAGAGGAAAAAGAACCCCTTCAGTCTGCTTCAAAGCATCTTCCGTCAGTGAAGCATGTGGAGTCACTTTGAGACAGCAACGAGAGGAACATCTATAACAATAATTGCCTTTGAATGGCCCTGGTGACGATGACCTGTGGCGGGACCCGCAATGCATATGTAATCTCATTAGGGCACTGATGGACGGCCATCAGCTCCTTTACAAGATTAGATGACAAACAAACCCCCATCACTGCTATTCAGAGTCCCTTCCACTATTAAGCACGGTGCAGTGTGGGTACATTTAACAAAGTGAGCATGCAGATATGCACATTTTATACATTAACAAGTTTATGCACGATCAGAAGCCCAAAGCAAAAGAGAAATTATTCATCAAATAATGCAGCTGTGAATGAAGACCACGCTGGACTTTTATTTGACGCTAAAACAGTCATTTGGTACATTCGGTACAGTGACGTATGGAGTAAACAGTATAGCAGCTAAATCCAGAGAGCAGATTCCCTGACAGAGAGATTTTAAACCACTTAATTTAATTCTTAGAAGTCTGTATCTTTCTGCCTTCCACTACTAAATATTGTCTGGTAAAATATCTAATTTAATGCATAAATGCTTCCGCTGTCTTCACTGTGTGGGTAGAAATCTGGTTATTTATGGAATAACAACAACTGCAGCAAAAAAAGAGTCAAAAAGTTGTAACACATAATAAGCCGAAACACGCAATATTGTTTCAAAAGCAAATGGGTGTCGTTCTCGAGGTCGTAATATTGATGCTAATTATCTCCGATGATTTTTTCCTTAAAAGCTATTTTGCTGAATCGTGTCGTGGACAATAAATTACAAAACACCCCATTAATATGTAAACAGGTTAGGTGGGTTGTAAAAATACACACTAAATTGGGACGTATCACCTGCTAATTACTGGCAGAACAAATATGGCAAATTAACAGTGATACTAAAAGGATGTCACGGTTTACACGGAAGCTTTTAGACATCAGCACGCTGCAATTTACCTCTAATAGCCAGAAACAGAAAGTCAAAAAGGTTTTAGGAAGGAAAAAAAATACTTCAACAAATATGTGCAAAGAGAAAATCTGGGTGTGTTTAAATGAGATCTAATTTTACTGACAGTATGGAGCTTACAGGCAGCGATTTCAATGGACAAATGATGTTTTTATTGACAAAAATTGCAAATGAAATCCAAAAGAATAGCTCGTCGCTGTAAAGAAGAAGTGTGCATGCACGGGGGGTCCTGTCCTGTCTGTGCATTTTGATGTCTGGTTGAAAAATTCTCCATCTTCCTTCATTTCCCTTCCCTTCTCTCCCTGTACACACACACACACACACACACACACACACACACACACACACTTATCCCATATGACCAACCATTTGCAAAAGCAGCCAAATTATGGATCATTAAAATCGGCACAAATTACCACTAATTGTAGGCACCTGCAAAGGATCTAACCTGTGAATATCATTTGCATTATCAGGGCCAGGGAGGATTCATTTATTTATTCATCTTTTTTTTTTCCTCAGGTTGATCTGCTCTGGTCCTGGACACTCAGAGTACTGACAATAAGACTGCACTTTTTCTACTTGGACAACTTAATTATTCAGCCTTTCTCATACGGCCTCGACAATGCTTTTGAATTTAAGGGGATCTATTGTGCTGTGTCTTATTGTCTATCTCTCTCTCACACACACACACACTCACAGTATATGCTGTTACAATGGTGGATGCTCATATTAACCCTCTGAGTTAAGGCAAAAAATTCAGGCTGTTCGGACAAAAGCTGACTTAAAGAGATGAGGAAGGCAGCTAAAACACCTTGTTTCGGGCAGTGGTTGACCAGAGGGGCTGCACCAAGGCTCAGTACAAAAAGAAAAGGATTCTTCTCTCCAAAGCTATCCTAGTAGAATCCAGGCATAAGAATATGGAGCTGGAAATGAGAATAATGGGTTCCCTTTAAGTAGTTCTGAACACAACCATCAGTGTGCCAGTCTGACACTTGTATTTTCATACACACAAACTGAATGTGTTGATCAAAAAAGGCACAATATGTCCCACAATGTTAGCACAGTGTGAACATGTTCAAGAACAAAAGCTGCCCTGCAGTCCCGTGGAAACTTTCCCTCTAATACAGAATTTTAACTGCCGGTCAGGAAAAGACAACATCCAACTATTAGTAAGAAAGAGGTGCAATATTTGTCTTACTCGCTGAGTAAAAACAAAAGTGTTTGTTATGTCAAACTTGACTGGAGCTCCTCAGCAGCTACGAAATGTGCATATGATTTAGTCCAGTGGTCAGCCTGGGACTGGGAACCCTGCAAATAGTTGCAAATCACATCTGACAAAATAGGAAATATGTTTCTCATAAGGAACATCCTTCATGCCTCTCCTGTTCAGCCTCTTTGGCTGAAGTGGTCACGTGTTAAATCTGTGCAGACAGTCACAGTAAGCTTTGTTTTAAGGCATCTTGTGGCAATATGTTTGGGAAGCACTGATTCGTCCCCTTCTTTGCGAGGGAAAAGCTTCTCTCTATGTGTGTGGTTCTGCTCAACCCGATGCTCCTAAAAGACTATATGGAAATCTTTTGGTGAAGATGTTTCTGCATGTGCAGCCTTGGTGCGTATGCAAAAAAATATTGTGCGATGTCATTACATTATTCATGATTTATTGTGTCCCCAGGAAAGGTGCTGCCAGCTGATAAAAATGAGACATGTAAGATTGCGTCAAATGTCGACATTACAAACTGTCTGAAAACAAAAGAAAAAAAGTTTCACTCTGTACAAAGATGTGTACAAAGTATTAAGTAAAACAAGTGAAAGGCACAATAGTGTAACTCTTAAGCTAATATGCTCCTTTTTGACTCGCAGCTCAGACTTGTCTGCATGCTGATTGAAACTGTAAGGTTAATGGATTTTAGAGTAGGCGACCGCTCCACTCTGTCTCCCTGTAATATACTCCCATCAGCCACTTCATTAGGCAAACTCTCCACCACTCCAAGGTAGAAAAATGAAGTGAGAAAGTGGAATGGAGACCAGGAGATGAAGACAGATAGAGCCGGAGAAAGGGAAAGAAAGAGATGAGACAGAAGTAATCCCTGTGGTTTAAGTTTAGATAGAGGTGACAAATACCTCGTACAACTTTAAAGTTTGCCCGCACTCGTGCGTGCGGTATATGGAAGGAGGCGGAAAACAGCAGAGGAAAGGAGGGTGGGATGATGAGGGAAATAATAACATCCGCTTCTTTACCTAGGGTAAATGTCAAAGCTGTGTGCCTACTAGTGAGACACCAGAGAACACACACACACACACACACACACACACAGTTTCAGAAATGTCCTAGCACTCAATAGCAGCCATGCTACAGTGACAAGCACAGGCATTAAGCCTTATTAAGCCAAGGGCATTGCCTGGACACTTATGTGGTGCTAGATGGGAGAGGGAGGCAGTAAGACAGCTTGGCTCATGTTTCACAACTCCTTTGTGTGTGAGAGGGAAGGACAGAGTGCAGCAAGTTCCCCTGGCTCGATCCATCCCTCTCAACAACCGAGTGTAACACTCTGATCCAATGGCTGTCTGAGGGCCTGAAATGAAGCCAGTGCACCAAACCATACAACTATGGAAAGGATAAACTGAGGCCAACATACACCAGAAGCATCACAAGTACCCTGGCCATATGCTGTCACAAGACTGTGTCATTGTGGGTCTTGAAAACTGCTCTCCCGAGTTTTGGCATTGAGAAGATGAAAAATGACAAATAATTCTGAGAGACACACATCAAAAACTATTTTTGTTGTGGCGAGGTTTTCCACAAAGAAGACGTTGGCGGTTAGGGTTCGAGTGAGTGTGTAACACTTTGAGAGGCTACCTAATTTTCTGGTTTGTTTCTGCCATTGTGAACAAAGTGTTTATGAGCTTTATGATTTCTTATGTCAACTGTGCTGTAGCACTTTTTTTTCTTTCTCTCTGCTCATAGTGATAAATTCCAGTGGAATTATGGATTTAGTGCATTTGCACATTAAAATGCAGAGCAGTATCTTTCAGCGTAACGTTTTGTGTGACCACTGCAGAGGACCTGAGGTCTCAGCAGGACACAGCAGAGGCTACCGTGAGATGCCCGTGTCTTGATGAATGTAGCCGCATTTTGAAGGTGAAAACATACACTTCCAAAATCAAAACAAAAATCTCCTTTTCTTTAAATTTTATATAACCGTTATCAAATGGTAGAAGCTAACCGTGCTTAGAAATTCAAGTTGCTGCAGTGACGCATGACGTCTTGTGTCCGTCATCTTCGTGCATCTCTGTGCAGTCTGGACACAAGAAGACGGCTTTGTGGCACTAAATTGAAAGCTTCAGTGTATCTTTAAGATGGCAGCACATTTACAGGATCATTTCTTTTTTTGTTTTTTTAATGAAGCCACCTCCGAACGTCAGCCTGCATAATGGACTGTCCTTCAGCCAGCATTCTGTCCTGTAAATTAGCTGGACTGCCACCATTACATCCCTCCACAACCAGCTGGGAAACAAAAATGGCTGCCAGGTCTTGGCTACTTTCTAAGACAGACCTACAACTATCTTAGTGGTTTTACATGAATTACATCCATCTCTGCATTCGCAGTTTATCTTTTTATTCTCCATCCTTTTTGATGGTTTCTCCATAAATCTTTCTTCAATTCCCTGTTTCCTTTTCCTTCTCTTTCCTTCTATTTTTTGTACAAGACAGGACTCGCCTCTTTATACCCCCTGCCACTCTCTCTCTCTCCCTCCTCCACCCACCAGTAGTTCTCTGGTGGTGTCCTTGGCTGGGTCCACCTCTGGGCGAGATGATAGTAATTGAGGTAATGGAACATCGCTAAAACAGGATTAGGTACGCATACTGAGAGTGAGGGACAATGTCCCTTAATGCAATTTGGGATTTCTATCGGAGCCTCAGGCTTTCAGAATCTGCTGCTTGTATTTACATCTGGGCATCACTGCTCACCCCTGATGAACCCCTGCTTTACCTTAAAGGGATACCTCAACATATTACAAGAACTTCAGCTCTTTTCTTATGCTTCACCAAGCATGTCTTACAAATGGGGGGTTATGTTCATTTTTTGTCAGGTTAATTTAGAAAGAAAGAGAGAAAGAAAGAAAGAAAGAAAGAAAGAGAGAAAGAAAGAAAGAAAGACTGCAATTTTAAAAAGGGTACATAAATGTGGGCAATGAACATATATTTCATGCAGACATGTATGACAGGGAAGTGGGTGGATATGAATTCACCCTTCACCCTTGGCCTCTCTCTCTCGCTGCACGTTTACAGGGACTCAGATGCTTATATCTCATACTTGATACACTGACTTACTTCTATAGAAAGTCAGCTGTGAAAATGATATTCAAATGGCTTCAACAGGACACTGAAGTTACTGACTCCCATCCATCCTCTGCACTTCCCTCCATCTTTCCCCCATCATGTAGCACTAAAGTGTAACAGCTGTGGCTCAGTGCTTTTCCCAGTCTACAGTACTTCTCAAAAGCACTTAGCCAAATCATTGTTGTCGTGTGAAAATAGTCGTACCCTAATTATGGTTTCTTTTTAAGTTTGCATTTTAGAATGGCGTGCTGGAGAACTTCAGTGTCCTCTAAATGAAACCATCTTGAGACAAGGTGGTCCAGTTACAAAGGAGGCAATTACAAAAACCATGGTAGCAACAAAAACACGAATATAGCTGCATACGTGAGCGTCATCCTATTATATTGTCACAAAATTCCTCTAATTGATATTTCATATACTGTCATGCACACGTAGTGAGTTAAATCCTGCAGCTCCTTTCTGTGCACTCCATAGAAAAGCGATCTGTCCAATCCTCTTGTCCCCCAATTATTTTCCCCTCTATGCTCAGGCCTTCTTTCTAACTGGACAGCAAACAATTGGAATGCAAACAGTGGCAGCTGGTGTCCTGTCCGCTCACTGAGGGGAACGCCACAGTCAAATAATAACATGACAGAAATTTCTCAAAAAAGGCGGCACTATGCTTGGAAGGAAATCAGACACTATAACCAGCTATGAGTCACCAGCTACATCAAAGCAACTTCCTCAAACACTGCACTTACAAGACAAGTGTGTCAATCCCATTGCAAAGAATAGTTGTGTATTTATAGAATGGGGCGAGCGTACAACAGTAACTACCTTTCAAGATATGAAAAAGGTGCAGTGTTCTGTTTGTTACCTCGAGAGATACTCGAGTACTCTTCCTTCACAAATGAAATGATTTTATTTCTATGTTCCGGAAAGTTTCGTTCATTTAGCAAGCAGGCTTATGAGCATGTTTTAGAACCTTTTAAGGTGGCCATTTACGAAAAAGTGTCAGCATTCCTGAGGACTTTGACACATTCCAGCTCACTGACACACGCTAAACCCTGAAGGTGCAACACGGCCTGCAAGATGTACTTGTGATTCTTGTCCAAAGTTTCTGAGTCACCGAGTATGCGTAATGCTTGCTAGCACCTTGATTATTTCTAGAATGTGATGTTTACCTGGATGGTTGAGGAATCTAGTTGCTGCTCCTCATACAGGAGTTCAATAATTTGCATTTCTCAACTCTTTGCTAGCTTTGTTATGTTCTTTTCAACTGTTTCCCAGTTCTGTATTCCACAAGTATTCCAGTTTGCATGGTTGCATTTATGACAGGCAAGATATTAGCTTTTCTATCTAGATTACAGCATTTTCTGTGAATTGAGTACGTTCTGAAGCATGATGACAACAACCATACTATGCACCAGTCTATGTGAGAGTGTCTTGCTTTATATATCCAGTGGATATCAGCTTTCTTCACAAAAGAATAAAGTCTTCCAAAGTAAAGACAGAAACTCTGCAAACTAAAAAATAATTCTTTTTATCTTCAAAAGAAAGCAAATCAATCAGCAATGAAGTTGCCAGATTTATAGATATTCAATCAAGGTGAACATCAAAAAAATTGCCATTGGCAAAGACCCACAATCTGAACTTAAAATAGCTGCAAACAAAAAAACCTGACAATAATGATCTGGTATTTTTGTGAGAGAAAGAACTGAGAATGCATTTGAATTACCAAAAACAACAATGAATTATTGAGCCAGTCTGATTACATGCTGTGTGTGCGCGCGTGTGTGTGTGCGCGCGTGTGTGTGTGTGTGCGCGCGCGCCTGCGTGTGTGTGTGTGTGTGCGTGTGTGTGTGTAGGGGGATGTGCCCAAAAATGTGCATGTCAGTGTGGTCCTCCTAAACAGCCATACACTGTAGGCTGATGAGCAAAAATACCAATACCGTCTGTCCGTGTGTGTGTGTGTGTGTGTGTGTGTGTGTGTGTGTGTAGGATATATCAATACCTTCTGTCTCTGTGTTTGGAACCCCTGCTGGGCTACAGACTGTGCTATCTGCAACTCTCTCACCACTCTACTCGAGTGTGTGTCCATCCAGTCCCCCATTATAGCTGCAATGTGACAAAGTTTCCTTTTCTTTCTCCTTGTGGCGCACACAAACACACACCATCTCCCGCTCTCTCAAAAACACACACACAGTAATGTATCTCGTAAACCCTGTTCTAATGACACAGCCTGGGCCCTTAAAACTGTGTTTATAAATGTAATTAAATGCACCGGCCTTTGTAGAAGCATCCAAGCACACTGTAGCAATGATCCCGTGTGTGTGCGAGGGAGTCTGTGTGTCCATTTAGAAGACCAGCGCTCATGATGGCAGGGACAGCCTCCACTTAACCCCAAACCACCATGGTGAAATTACAGAGCATCCAAATTACAGCACTTATGTGAGCAGAGAAAGAGAGAGAGAGAGAGAGAGAGACTGGGGTTTGAAAGAGGAAACTTGGTCCTGACACACACACATACACGCACGCACAGACACACACACACACACACGCACAATACTTGTGACTCAGTGTGTTGACTTCTACTTAAAACTCAGGATGTAGAAACTTTCTTTCAACTTCTCATCTGTTGCAGATTGCTGACCTTAATCACATTTGGAAGGCTCATGCAGATATTTGATTGATTACATCTTTTATCAAACCCATATATTATATATAAATGATGCACATACCCATTGGTTTGTGGAGACCCATTTCCAAGCATCAGGTTTGCTTGTCATATCTGGTATCAAAAAATCAAGAGGATGACAGCCGAAATGCCAGAGGCTGCCTCTGACTGATAAACCGAGGCCACGGTACAGTTGTATGGTAGGGACTAGTCAATCATAAGGTAGTCGCACCATAAATTACACTGTGCATTATTCTGTATTTAACTATAAACTGCATCAAAATTTGCAAAATGAGCATCAAGGTGTGTTAATGAAGAGTAAAAACCTAGCAGGAGCGTGTTTGCTGCGGTTATCAGTCAAAGTGAGAAGAGGGGTAATTTTCTCATTAACTTCTATATCATCAAAATTATTTTTCAGGTTTAAGGAACTTCTGCGTTTCCTTCACGTTTCAGAGCGGCAGGCTGTGCCCATGTTTTTTAACCCCTTCAGTCACAGAGCAGGAATTTTGGTGGGAAAAATTAATCTCCTGCCTGCATAAGGCATGAATATTGATCTTACAATACAATATAACTGTAGAAAGTGATGTACACAGTTGTGCACATGGTGAACAAAGAGGATCAAGTCCCTATATAAACATGATATAAAGCATTCTGTAACATTTAAATCAAATGTAAATCAAATGCATCATGCATCAGAGGTAGGCTTACTGCGGTACATTTATTGGGCTATGTCCGCACTGACAGCCTGCTTAGTGATATGACTGCCACCACTGCAGCAGGACTACCTGGAATATGCAAAAGACTGCAACAGACAAAAAGCATCCGCAAGTTTTAACTTGGAACTTTTGCTTCAACTCAATGCTAATGTATCCAAAAATACACTGCACTGGCACAAAGTGCTCATTCATGAACAGTAGTAGTTGTTCTGTTCAATTTACTGTTGGATTCATTCACTTTTAAGGCTTGTGCATCCACTGAGTGTGGGAATATGTTGGTCAGGCCTTCCTGAAGAGGTTTTTCTACAATCGTTACCTGAAGCAACACACTTTAGGAATGCCCAGTGACTTCATGATCAGGTACAGGAAACGTCCAGTGTGTCACTAAAGCGTTAAAGTGAAGCCTCTCGATCACCACTGAGAAGCTTGTTGTGGGGTGAAGGTTTCCTGCCTCACACCAATAACCACAACAGCAGTCACCTCAAGCAGCTTTATATTGCAATGTAAAGACCCTACAATAATATGAAGAAGATCCCAATTATCAAAACAACCCCCCATGAGCAAGCATTTGGCAACTGTGGGGAGGAAAAACTCCCTTTTAACAGGAAGAAATCTCCAGCAGAACCGGGCTCACAGAGGGGGAATCATCTACCAGGACCAGGTGGGGGTGAGGGGAGGGAGACAGCACAAAAGACACACTGTTGAAGAGAGATTAATAATAACTAATGATTAAATGCAGAGAGAGTGAAAAGAGGTGAATGAAAAAGAAACACTCAGTGCTCATGGCACCCCCGGCAGCCTATATCAGAACTTTTAGAAGTCTAACGCTCTAAACACTGTTCAGAAAGTTGACAGCTAAAGAATAATTTAAGGTTTTCACAGAATTTTCTCTTTAGATAAAAGCAAATACTCTCAGTCAGGTGTGTATAGCTACAATCTGACTACAGCAAATCTCCTCAACAGGTTGTTTGAATTATTACAAAAAAATATAGATGCTTTGTTTTGTCTCGTTTCTTGTTTTGTTCCTGGAAACACACACACATGCACACAAGCAAGCACTTCTGTGTAAAACCTCTGATGAGACAAGCGCACACGCTGAGAAGAAGCAGATTTTCTCTAGTGCCACAAGCACAAGGTTGGTGGTCACTAAAGACGCGCACACACACTGGTGTATATACACAAAGCCAGTCTGGTATTGAGTGATCTGCAGGGACCTGCAACAGCTGCCAAGTAGGACAATTCAGTCATCTGTGTGTGTGTGTGTGTGTGTGTGTGTGTCTTGTGGTGACCACAGTGGGAGTTCACTCTGAGCCGAGCAAACACCTCAGCTGGCCAGAGGCCCACACACACACACACACACACAACACAAACACAGCACTTTGCTTCCTCCTCTAATCCCTCCCATGCCCAGTTGGTTTCATCACTCCATCTGTCCATCAACACTGCGTACAGGTGGCTGTCCTCACTCTTTCTCCTCTCTCTATCCCACCTTTTCATTTTTCCTCCGCCGTGATCTCTGCCTCTTTTCTTCCCATCAACTAGTCACCAAAATAAAAATTAGAAAGAGAGCGCGGGGGAAAATCAAGGAAATTAAGGAGGAGAGCAGAAAGAAGAGGAGCATGATGAGAGCCTAAAACACAAAGAGCCCCACACAAGCCCTAGCCGCCCACACACTCACACACACACACACACACACACACACACATATTTACGGCAACATGTGGACAAGCCACGACTCGACTGGAGAAGCTGCCAAAAAACCTTTCGCTCACCTATTCTTTCACTCCCTTATGCTTTCCCTCCACGATTTCCTCCCTCTATCCTTCCATCCCTCCCTTCTTTTAATCCCTCCATCTTCTCCTCCCAGGTGGGAAGCACTCAGCGCCTTCTCTTTAATTGTATTCATCCGACAAGGCCAATCGATAAAGGACATATTTAATACAAATTTATGACTATTAGCCATCAGCGATAAAAAGCCTTTTTTTTCCCTTCCAAGATAGCTCTTGCTTGTGGTGAAGGAGAGAAAGGGGGGAGGAGGAGGAGGAGGAGGAGGAAGAAGAGGAAATACAAGCCATCCTGCTTTTAACACAAACAGCCTCCCACAGTCTCACTGTCCGACCTTGGAGAGATACGGTTTAAGCTGTAGGAGAAAAAAAATGAGAATTCAAGATTTTTTTTTTCCCTTTTTCCTTTTCAGAGAGAGCTTTAACTTCAAGTGGGTCTCGGGTGTATTTGGAAGTTGTTGCTTTTTTTTTGTTAAGGCTTTTGATTTTAGTGCACAGTTCACAAGAGGATTTCAGAATGGACTCCGGCACAGCAGCAATTTTTGGCAGGCATAATAAATAATTATATTGACTGGTTATTTTCAGATTTGAGTGTGATAAACTGCTCCTCGACTGGGGGAAATTACGAAAACAGAAGCCGAGTGTGCCATTAAGATAGCAACATGATATCCTTTACATTCTCCGGGTTAAATTAGTTGTACTTGTGTTTCCACAAATAATTGTCCCGTGAAACTGCGACAAAAAGAAGTGTGGTACATTTGTGAGGAGTTTAATATTACGTTCCCTATCAAAGTTTCAAGATTTGGTTGTGTTACTTTCAGAGACCAACAGCAAAAGGAGTGTTGCAATGAGATAAAGCACGAAGACAAACTCCCCTTCAGCACTCCTTCACAGCCTTGTCTGCTTAACAAACACTGTAGGCTTGATTCATTAGCGCTGCAGTCACTACACCCTGAGAGCCCTATCGATCCCCTCCAGACGTTTTCTACAGGCTGGTAGGGGGAGAAAAAGAAGAGCAGAGAAAGATGGAGAAAGCGAGGAAGGGCAGATGAAGAAAAAAAAAGAGCCAGCGAGACAGGCTGAATATATGGCTCTGTTAATACAGAGCGAGCAGCAGTTTACCTGCCTCTTTAAATTCATTCTAGTGTGCAAGGCGACTGTGACGGCTCCCGGAGAGAAAAGCCCCCCACTCGTCGCCAAAGGAAATCTTTCTCTCTCCAAGAGAAACAAGGTGTGCATGAGCTGGAACTGAAGTCAGCGGATGGAGAGCTTTTCGGTCTGTGTAAAACCACCAGTCAGATGCATTGGAAAGGCAGCGAGGGTTAGTATTTGGGGGGGTTGACTCATCCTCAGTGAGAGAAAAATTTACTCTGGTTCGCCCAGAGAACTTTATTTTTCCTATTTCTACACAGAGCTGTACGGCGTGGTGTTGGCTCTCCAAAAGAGTGTCAAAACCCATAATGAAAGAAGCTATGCTAATCCTCTAATGCACACTTGGGGTGGGTGGTCTTCTGATAAAGGGTGGGTCTCCTGATAAAGTAACAAACTGATCACATCTGCCCCACCCACCTGCGTTTTGTTGCTGCAGGGCAACAATGCGAGTGTAAAAATTGTCTGAAAAAAATCAGATTTCGGTGGAGTCATTTAGGATAAGAACAACTAACGTATGCATTATTCATTACAACATCCACAACCTGATTTAGCTTCGATAAGCAGCATTA
>VUQK01043947.1:5996-30880 GCA_015106715.1 Bujurquina vittata
ACACAATGACTGAGGCTACAGATTCATGAGACGTCTTAAAAGGACTTCCAAGTCCTATGCTGTTTGCGACTCGTTCCAGTTGACTGACCACAGAATCAAGCCATCTGCAATAAACAGAATTTCAGTGTACTGAGTCGCCTGCAGCTTTTTGGTTTTCTTTTTTAACTGCTGCATCAAATGAGAAGGAAAGTGAAGAAAAACAAACTGACATTTAAGGAGTTTAAATAAAACACTTATTTTATTTTTGTGTATAAACCCAAATTACTCAAATTCTGGTTCTCCTCCCCACTTGCTGTAACACCCCCCCCCCACACACACACACACACACACACACACTGGTAAACGAGGCCGTGTCACCCCCCATCAGTAAATGAGTTCATCGGACTAACGAGCAAGCAAAGGGCCCCGACAGAGTAACAAGGGTCTGTTGGCTGCCTGTGCCCCCGGACCAATCAGGACCCTCATCAACGTTGACACAATGCCTCCCCGAGCCCTCTGGAGCCAATTAAGACAGATTTTGCTTTTGAGATTGAGTGATAGCAAAAAAATATATATGTAGAGAGAGGAAAGGAGATGGATGAACTGAAAGTACTTCTCTGGAAAGAGAGAATGAGTCACTGACAGTTTGACTGTAAAGCTTCTTAAAAATGTGCTTCAATCATGAGTCATGTCAGGTTAAAAAAAAAAAAAAAGAAAGCGTGTGGCTGCTTGGTGAGTAGGTTGGAGGTTGTATTTGGGATAAACTAGGCAAAGCTTTCAAGATGAAAGCAATGCTCCCCACAGGCAGCTGGAATCATATGACCTTAAGAAATAGCAGCCACATGACTGTTCTTTCACACTTTAGCGGTTGTCCTCAAGCTTTTGCAGCTTAGCAAAAGTACGCTTTAAAAAAAAAAAAGGAAAAAAAAAAGGAAAAACATGACACTACCCCCACCTCATCAATGTTCTCAACAGATTTGGAATTTAAGGGGAAATGCATCTGGGCATGCAAATTTAAAATAAATAGGTATAAATCTGTAATTACCAGCTATTGAATGAATCAGTGGTCAGTTTATCAAAGTTGGGTTTTTTTTTTTTATAACTGGGTCAACATTTTTTTGTTTGTTTTGCGAAATTCTATTAAATTAATAGTATTAGCAATAGCAAGTTGGATACAAAAACTTATCACCCCCGTATCTATTTTTGGAGATATCAAAGAATGAATATCATCCAGTAACTCTGTATGACCCAAAAATAGTCCCACGTGCTGCCACATTGTTTGACAGAAAGGCAAATTATCAACCTACAGTAGGGACGGCTGAATTCAAAGACCCAAAAATAAAAGTGAAAATAAGGATGTACCATATCTGGACCTGGGCATCACTGAGCCCCTGGACAATCTGGTGATGTCAGATGAATGAAACATAATGTCCCAGAGGTGTTCTATTGGATTTAGGTCAGGCGAGTGTGGGGACCAGTCTATGGTATCAATTCCTGCATCCTCCAGGAACTGCCCGTAGACTGCCACCGCATGAGACTGGGCATTGTTGTGCACCAGGAAGAACCAAGGACCCACTGCCCCAGTGTAGGGTCTGACAGTGGGTCCAAAGATTTCATCCAGATACCTAATGGCAGTCAGGGTGCTGTTGCCTATCCTGTAGAGATCTGTGTGTCCCTCCATGGATATGCCTTCCCAAATCATAGCTGGTGGTGGACCTGTCAATTCTGGTATTCTATGGCAAATGCAAATTGCACTCCATGGTGCCGAGCAGTGAGTACAGGGCCTACTAGAGGACATGAAATCTGTGTCCGATTGTGTTTTCAGATAAATTAACACCAGTGGTCTGCTGGAGGTCATTTTGTAGGGCTCCAGCTATGCTCATCCTGTTCTACTTTGCACAAGGGAGAAGATACTGGTCCTGCTGATGGGTTAAAGACCTTCTACAGCCCTGTCCAGCATGCCTAGAGTAACTGGAATTTCCTCCAAGCTGTTGAGACTGTGCTGGGGGACCTAGCAAACCTTCTGGCAATGGTACATATTGATGTGCCATTCTGGATGAGTTGGACTACCTGTGCAAACTCGTAGGGACCAGGTATAGCCTTATGTTACCAGTGACATTGACCCTAGCCAAACACAAACCTAGAGAAAAAACAGTCAGAAAAGATGAGGAGGGGAAAAATGTGTGGCCTCCACCTGAAAACCATTCCTGTTTGGGGTGATTGTCTCGTTGTTGTCCCTCTTTTGCAGCTGTAATTTCAACACCACCAAAGCAGCTGAAACTGGTTAACAACCCCCTTAACACTTAAGTGACCAGATCAATATCCCAGAGGTAAAACAGACTTGAAGCTAAACTCTGATTAAAAAATGTTTCTGTATTTATTTTGAGCTGTGCATTATCCATTAAACCTAGACCATCTATATAAGAAAGACAGGTATGAAAACCAGTGTTAAATATTAGACACATTGGCATCATGCTTCAGTACAAGAAGCCACAACAAACTGATAATCCCAATTGTTGTACATGTAAAGCCATGTAAATAATGTAACGTATAATCACTGGTCACACATAAAGGCTCTTTTTGCCGCGAGGGGAGTAAAACAAACAACAAGGTCAGAAAAAAATAAAACACAACAAAGAAGCTGTGCTGGAGTGTGAGAACTGAAGCAAAATAAACAGGCCCAGCTTGCAGCAAGTGTAGGGTTATGAAGCCTAAAGGCTCAAAGTATTTAACCCCAAACGTCACCCAGCGAGAGTTTGCACTCCCTGAAAAAATCCCCTTTTGAAAGGATCGTTGGGGCCACTTAGTCTGAATTTAGCCTAATAAGGATTAACCCCCCTTTTATCAGCCCTTTTCACTGTTTGCTAACAGGTTAGCTTTCTTCTGTCTTTGCCTGCTTGGCCTTTTTGAAGTAGGGGACAAGAAAAAAAAAGTCTTGTGTAGATTTAGGGAAGTGATCTTGGGGTTAATTAGCAGTAAACTGAAGACTTCAGAGTATTACCTTATTAAAGATTCTGGCTTGGGGATAAGTTATGAGGACAAAAGCAAACTATTAATAATCACTGAATCCCCAATAGAAACTGTACACTAAAAAAACCTAGTAAATAGAATGCTATTATAGATAAAGCCTTTAACACCAAAGTTTGCCTCCAGGAATGGCAAAGCACATAAAATGATCATTTTAATTTAATATATTCAGCATCAGTGCTTCCTTTTCATTCCATCACAGCTTGGACCGAGGCCACAAAGGGCAGAATTTATGGCTCAAAGGTGATGGCTAACAAAGGACTGATAAGTGAACAGAAAAGGGATGTGAAACGCTGCAGACATCTGCAAAACAACAAGATTCTGCTTTGCTGTCTTTCAAATTCATTGTGAATAAAATTTACTTAAACTAAATATCTGTCATGATAATGTAGTTTACATTAATAATTCTGGACAAGATACAGCATTGTTTAGATTTTTAAGCCCTTGACATTTCCCACATGTAGTCAACTCCATACATTAAAAAACTCGGGAGAATTTTGAAATACAGCAAGTCCCCTCATCACCAAACCAGAATTTACTGCAGCAAATATTTCACTTCCACCCAGAGAGTGAATACTTGGCATATAACATGAGGCACTGATGTTGCTGAAACTGTTCTAACAGCTCTACCAAGCTGTATGGAACCGAAATGATGCACAACAGATGCTACATCCATTTCAGGCATAGCAGTGAATGTTTGCATCCCTGGGAACCCTCAAATAAAATGCCACCAGGCTGTAGCAACAGTGCCTGATCCCCATACAGTCTTTCAGAGAGGGAGAAGTTAACATACTTAAATACAGAATATCTACAGCATATAATGGAAAAGTCAAAGAAAATTAATTAACAAGGTTTGCACAACAAAGAAGTTCATACAGAATGTACACCTAAATGTAAGGTGTCTATGATACTGTTGAGCACCTGTTGAGATGGACTGGACATAAAAGAGCTTTTACACATTCTTGGATTTGTCAAGCTCATCAGTAAATACCGGCACATCAGGAAAAGCTGAAAAAGAATGTATATGCTTTTCACCGACATTTGGAAAAATCAGGGAGACAGCCCGGAGCCTCCACTAAAGCACAGGAGCTCTTTAAAGAGTTAACGCCACTGGGCCTCTGCTCTCCTATAAGCTGCCATAGCAAACATCAGACAGGTTAAGATCACTGACCGGCTCCTATCGCATTCTCCCCGCTTTCCTTCAGTCTCCCATTTTGCCGTTTAGTGATGGATAGGCTTTTTGGGGGTATGTGTGAGGCTTCGCTGAAGTAAATTCTTTTCTAATCCAGCTATTGTCACCAGCTTAAGTGGGTGTAGGGTGAAAAGTACACCCCTCTTGGGGAATTTAGGGTGGGTTGTCTGATGGGAAAAATGAGGAAGAGAAGAGGACTTTTATTGGAGAAAAAAAACATTGTGGAGACTTAAAAATTTGTAGGTGACTTAATTGTCACCCCAGATTGATCAGTGACAAGCATGTTACACTTGTAATGATGCAAATTTAATCAAGAGCTGTCTTCACCTAGGTGTACATAAGGGTGGTGGTATCCCACTGCACACACAGCACATTATTGGCTACCAGCTGTAATACTGAAACATGTTTTAACTGTTTTAAGCAAACCTTTGGGCTAAGGTTTCTTCTTTACATATCAAAGACACAGGGTACTATTATCTTATCTTTATTATCAATTATATTTTATATTCTCTATTATATTATCTGCATCAAAAGCAGTATTCGATTTTGGACTCCATGAAGTCTTGAGGTAAATGCAGTATATAGCTCTTACTCTGCTCTGCATGCATCGTGTTGATGGGCAGGCAGAGTTCAATAGGTTTGCAAGAGAACTGCTGAAAAAGCACGCTAGCTTTACCTGGAAATAATGTACATATGAGCAGCAACACCAAACAAAGTTGTGAGCAGCAACACCATAACAAAGAGCAGAAAGAAGACAAAGCAAAAGCTTGGCACATACATGTACAATCTGACCTGTTTATAATCTAAAAATATGAAATCGTGGTGGTCCTTTAAAGACATATTAAATAATTATATATAGAAGCCGCATACATAAAAGTTGACATTAATTTTACCGTGGCCTCATCATTTGATTTCACCATGACGGCTGAAAGCGCCTGTGCTTGCTGGTGTGAAACCAATCTATTACAAGCCATTAAACAAATTAAAGATCTGTGGTGCAAAAAAAAGAAGAAAAAAAAGATCCGCATCATGTTTATTTATGAAGATGTTAAGTTAAAACCAATTTGGGTTTGGGTTTCTTCAAGAACGCCTGTGCTTTAGAATTTTTTAGTATTCTTGCTGCATTATATTCCACAGATCTGCTGGACTGATGTCCACTAAAAAGGAGTCTTGGATGAACAAGTATTCTCCAGAACATCCATCTGGTTCTGCCATTTAAACCACACTAAATCGGTCATTAACCCACGATGACAATGGAAGCATGAGAATTTAACACTTTAACATTCTGATCTTTGAGATACAAGATATTTTTATACAGATTTACACATTAGTATTATGAGGTTGCACATAAAAGCAAACTGCTCTTGATTTTTTACAAAATTAGCAACATGCATTATGTTGATGTTTAGCCATTTCTACCTTTGCACTTGTGAGGCAACTCAGAAACAAACCAAAAAACAGAGGCTTATCAGCATAGATAGTTACTTAGCTTCTATGACACAGAGATCTAGTTTTCTCTTTTGAAATGCAGCAGAGAGCTTGCTGACAAAACTAGAGCACATTTACAATTCCAATTTCCAAAACGCACGGCTGGACATCGATCTTTCAATCGGAGCTGTGTCTCTGACCTCAACTGAATAACAGAGGCTTGTGAGAACAGCAGGTACACAGGTGCTGATTGTAATATCAGTAGCCTACCAGGCAGACTGGCATCCATAAACAGGCCTATCCATCAGGCTGTTGCGTTGCCTTTGACATGTGTGTCAGAGGCAGACGAAGGGAATAAATGATGGAGAGAGGGGATCAATCAAAGGAAGGGAGGGGAGGCACCTGCCCCCTGACTGGTCCAGTCAAGACCAGAGATGGAGCATGATGGAGGGGCTAGGCTCAGGTGCAAAGGAGGGGGGTGGCAGCTCTTTGTCTGGAGATGCTTGGTTAAGTGTGAGCCAGGTCAAAATGGCTACAGTGGTCTGTGGATGTGTTAAGGTCCAAAGTCAGGTCACAAACGGAGGCTGAGCATGTTTGTTTGTGAAAAAAAGGGGGTTGTTTAGTGTGTGTGTGTGTGTGTAAGCATGGGGAGACATTAGTCATCATTATGTGGTGGGATGAGACTGTCTAATGGTTCTTTACGTGATTACCTATGTGGCAATTGTCTTTCCCTGACCTGTCCTACCTGGTTACCATTTGCTGCAGAGATGCATCAGCCTGTTTTCCACAGGAGTCACATTTTGCATGGTTGCAAAGGTTTAAAAAAATATATACAAATATGTTCTAACTGTACCAAAACTATTTAAAACAGCAAACTGAATAATTAATTAAAAGGCATATACAGTATATCTGGCTGTTTCAGCTGGATTATAACATTGGAAGATAAATGCTAAAACAAAACCAGAAGTCTAGGAGCCATGTGAGCAGCTCTGAAGATGTTCTTTCGCAAAGCAGTGTTTAATTCTGAATGACGATTCTGATTATTTAACACAATGACCCTACGACTGCCATAATTTAGCACCAATTACTAATCAGCACTAAAAATAAAGCACAGGCAACACAAATATCTTGCAGGTATTTTCTCTAGAGCCAAAGTTTTGGAAAGATTCAAATTGTGACAACAAATTTAATATTATCCTGTTTCAGTTTGTGTGTCAATTTATTTTTTATTATTTATAACTTAAACTTTAATGTGCTACATGAAAAATCAAAGGAACACAATAGGCAGGTTGGGTATCTTATTATTGTGGATACTGACACCAAATTTCATTATCACCCACCCATGTGACTCAGAGGTGGTCAACCTCATGGTGACACTAAAGGAAAAGTCAGGGTGTCACCAGAATCAATGGGATCAAACCTGCAAAATCAATACACCTAATAATAAAAAGGACATACGTAGTTAGATAATGGCCAAAATCTAGAAGAGGCCTAATGATAATTACAGGTTTAATATATGCAAAGGGTTGTATTATAAATAAACGGGTCCATGTCTCCTGAAGATTCTCCTGTGGTTTGAGACTTAAAAGGTTGAGGAACTAGTACTAGGGTGAGCGTAACTGATATCCAGATACTGAACTGTAAACAAAGCTGCTTCAGTGCTCTACTGAGGAAACAGAAATACACTTCAGAAAGCTTTAAACTTTAATTTGGTGTTATCACCTCTAATTGGCTTAAATCAATCCTGATTGCATGCATATGTTTTTATGTCCAAAAGCTCCCAAATCCGTGCACTAACTTGACTTAAGTAGCACAGCAAAATGAGAGGAGCACTTAGAGCATTAGATTTCCTGATGACTGGATGAGCCAAAGCAGGGTGGGAAGAGGTGAGGATGATGCATAAGACTAAACTGGCCCTGGAAGTTGAGAATGCAAAGACACAGAAAATCATTTGACACTTGTGATGCCAACAAATCTGTCTTTGTTAGGGAAACATTTCATGGTTTCCAGCTGCTGTAATTACTGTGCCTTGAAATCAGGCAGAGGGAGAAAGAGTGAAGAAAAGAGGAATAAAAAAAAAAAAGAGAGAGAGGAGGTCAGCCTTACCCTTCGCTCTTCTAGCCGTTGCCATAGTGTGGCTGAGCGATTTATTGAACATCTCAGGATGCGCTCCAACCAATAGAGTGGAACAGCATGAGAGGCCAATATGAATGAGTGAGTGAGAGGATCTGTTTCCTTGGACTCATTGATAATGACATACCTGCTTGGGCTGTCCGTTAGTCCTATAGCACACACTACTTAGGCTCTAACTGGAAAATCAATAGGCCCCTCTCTCAGAGACCTCTGGCTGTCATGGCTCTTTGTGATTGGCAGCTCCAGCCGAAGGTCGTCCCTTGCGACCACGAGGGTTTGGTGGAGCAACCAGCAGGAGGTGGGGGTGTGATCCCTGCAGCCTGACACTTTGGGAGAGCTTAACAACATGGGACTAGTTGGTACATAACACCAGGGTGGTTTTCCTTGACTGAATGGCCATCCATTCAGTCGTTTGAACTAACCATGGGTAGCCATCACCACCCCTCTAATTAGAGTTACCAATGTCTTCTCAGTGGGGATTTTATTATTGCATAGTGTAAGGCTGGACACTGACCTTTAGCGTTAAACTATTGGCATTCATTCAAATTTGACTTTGGGGATCTTTACAGGATTTTAGTTTTCGTAAACTGAGAGGTTTTTTTTTTTGCAGTTTGAGTTTTGCAGATAAGCTAATGACTTCATATGAGAAATAAAAACCAAGCTAATTCAAGTCAAGGTGTTTTGATTTTGAATATGTAATAATTTTGGTTTTGTAAATGTGTCTGGTCAATGGAGGGATCAATTATTTACATCTCCAGCATCAATTGTTTTACAAATGCATTCTAATATACACGCTACATTCTAATTGTATAAATAATGGGTTAATGTTGACAGGGCATATTTTCTTTCCCAATAATATATTAGCAATTGGATTTAATTTATGCATAACAGGTTAACCATCCTCAATCTGTAAAAATCAAAGGCTATAAGCATTTTTTCTGCTTGTAGCCTTTGATTGGAAAGGAAAGCACAAATATTAAAAGATTAATATCTGTTTTTTAATCTGTTACTGCAGCTCTTACAGCGCCCTCTTCGGTATTTTCACCATTTACTTTATTCAGCTGTTAACACTGCACACTCAAACCACAGTAAGAAAGAATTGAGCACGAAAGCACACAGTACACATTCAAACTGCACTAGGAAGGGTTACCAATACCCTCCAATCAAGCTTTTGTAGCCATTTCCTTTAACCAATCAGATGGGGGGGCAGAGCAAATTTCACTTCCTCATACAGGCGATATTAGCTGTCTCCAGGAGTGGCTCTGCAACAATAACTCCACATGCAATATTGATGGCTGGTGTCTAAACGCAGAGAGGGTGCTGTTAAACACACACATACACAGGCAAACACACATCTGCTCTGCTCCGTGACTTCATCAGTTCTGCTATCTGCCGAGCAGATGCAGAGGCCTGCAAGGCAATTAGATGCCTGCGATGATTTTCTTTGAGCCCTCTATGGAGCTAGCAGCTGGGTCCATACGGGTACAGGAGACGGCAACAAAACGTGTGAACAAGAACATCAAAATTTTTCTCTCAGTTCACACGTGTGCGGATGTTAGTTATTTGCTGTGTGTGTGTGTGTGTGTGTGTGCGCGTGTGTGTGTGTGTGTGTTGGGAGGTAATGAGTCACTTTCCCTGGCCCTATCATGTTTCCAAAGAAATAAAGAGGGGAAAAAAGGAATTATCTAAAACAGACAAGTGCTACTACACCCCCTCTCTTTAGCAACGCACTTTAAAGTACAAAGCAAGGAAGATAATCATTGTTAGAGTGCCGCTTGACTCTCAGTTTATGAAGTTTTACAGATGACTTTTTCTTTGCATCTGTTCCACATACGGATTATTCAGATTGACGATTCAATATGTAGATGAACCAACTAACCAAATTATCACCATTCCCCTTCGTAAGGAACTAAATGTGTCTTTGAGACTGTTTTACTATCTGTAAACTAAGGTATACAAATAAGGTAATGTACGCAATCTAAAAAGAGAGAAAATTAATGTGTGAAAACAGTAAATGCAGACAAAGCAAGAACAAAAGGAAAAAAAAAAGTTTATTTTGTCTGGTTACTCATCAGCTGGCAGAGATTTGTGCAGTCATGGACAGTTTTGCGCTTACGGGGGGGATCACTGTGGAGTCACACAGACTTGGATCAAAGAGCTCTTTGACAGGTTCTTCGCTACACTCAATATAAATGAGAAGACCTTCCAGGAACCACAGATTATTCTCAATGTTTTCTGGAGATGTACGAAAGAATGGATACAATAAGTGACTTGGTGAGTTACAATCAGTTGGCATTTGCATGACAGTACAGTATATATGGAAAAAATATAAATAAGGAGTGTTTAGCAAAAAGAAAAAAAGAAAAAAAAAACGCTAAAACCTCTGTTCCAGTGTGCACTGACCCCGTTTCTGCTTTCCAAACTTTTGTGGGCATTTAACCACATATACTGTACAAGCCGAAATACAATGATGCTCCTATTCTGACATATGGCTGACCTTTCCTTTTCAACTGGCAAAATAGATTTTATTAATCCAATACAAGGTATCTATTGTAAAATAAAAATGAGCACAGTGGCTCAGGAACGCATGGTTTGATAAGTGGGCCAGAAAGGATCCCTAGAGTCTATATAAAAGTGTGCATTTGTGTCACAATATATTTCATTAAACCACGGTTAGCATCTCCTTCATAATATTTGGACACTTGCTCTCCAAGTAGAGTCAATTAATCTCTCTGGAGCTGTGAGCCTGATAATAAACAGCCATCCTGAAATCAAACAGACATTTTTTCTCGCTTATTTCATCTTTTACTAAATTCCAAAGCCACATTAGGATAACGGCCGTTTGAGGGAAGAACTGGCAAATATCCGTTTAGCATTTTTATCAATAATACTTCACAATAAATTTATGGTCTTGAGCCAAAGTCAAATGTCACGACACACCAATAATACTTCCCTTTAAATGTTTTCATAGAGAGCACAAGTTAATCCAACACTACAACTCTATGCTGAGACAAAATTTAACTCAACTTGTGTGTGTGTGTGTGTGTGTGGTGGTGGTGGTGGGGGGGGGGTAATTAATAAAGACAATGCAGAATACTCGGTCGTGTAATTAAATTAACTTGAATGCAGGTTTGTTTGTTGTTTTTTTAGCACTCCCTGTTGGCCTACATGATGCAAATGTGCTGTTTAGGAGCCCAAATAAGGCAAAAGCAGAATATTAACACTGGTTTTTCGGCATAGCCGATGTGAGCTCAGATGCTAAAATGGTCTATAAACTTCTTTCACAACAAACTTAATAAATTATACAAATCGGGACTTCACGCTTCTCAAAATTATCACCACTTGTGGAAAATGCAACATGATGAAGTCCAGAAAATGTGGCAACTGTGAAGGGTGGCTCATTAATCTGAGCCTTTTTTTGAAATGTTTATGGCTCATTTCAGAATCTTTTGCATAGTTGGCCACTTCATATCAGTAGATGACTCCTGGGAATCATTAATGAAGCAATATTCTGCCTTATCTATAATTTTGTAACAAGTTTATGTGGTCTTTTTTCCCTCCACACTTCATTTACAGGAAGCTTGGAGCAAACTTGGAGCTCCATTTTCTACTCTTTGAAACAAAATCCAGCAACCTCGTTTTCTCTGCAACCTTAAGCTGCAGAGTTTTCCTCTATGCATCTGTGGCAGCCACAGCAGGCCTCTTGTGCATCCTACATTCACAGGAGCTGTAACTTCAAAGACCATGTGTCATCTCTGTTTATTACTGATTTAAGAAAACAATTTCACAATATTGATCTTTATAATTTAGGCCTAATCAGAAGAGCTTCTGTCAAAATCTCTGATTTCTTAAAATAAATTCACATATTTAACCGGATTAAAAAATCGACCTGAAAGTCTCATAAAATGTTTAATTAAATCAAATTTAAGACGCGCAATTAGCGCGACCTCATTCACTGGACATGTGACTGAAGAGCAAACAAAATATTACATGTTGCTTAAAACATGCCTCACATCTGTGAGAGGCTGTAACAACTTCTTTAGTGCTCCAAGATGCGGTGAGAAAAGGGACGTCTGCGCAAAGACCTCTGCTTAAATTATTCAGTGTATGGACAGGGTTCACGGCGATAAAGCCACGGGCGAATTAACGCCTGTGTGTAAGGCAAGCCGCGCACACACACATGCTGCAGTTATTTGACCAGGCACAAAGTACCGGTTCGGTAAATAACACCAAAAAGTCACAAAAATGCATTAACCGATTAGTTACGACGTTTATCAGGTGGACAAAGTCATTCGGGCCGATCGTTTTAGTTTCGTTAGTGTCACTGAAGATCTCCAGAGGCGAAGCTGCAGGTGTATTCAGCACATTTATTCCAGTAAAACTGCACAATTACAAAACGATGTTAATCTGACAATAATCAACGCGAAAAAAAATATTCATGGTATATAAAAGAAAGGACTTCCCATGAATGCGATAAAACCCAATCGCTTTTCCTAAAATAAGGAGAATTGGGAGTGATTTCACATGAAGAGGGAATAAAACAATTTTCACTTTAATTTTACAAAAGAATACGACCAGATGATCATACCCTGTGTTATAGGTATAATTCAAAACACAGAGAACACACCTAAATCCGCAAAACTGGAGTATACGTTTTAAAGGTTAAGTAAGCAACGCTCAATTGAGGTTTTATGACAAAAGTAGGACGTGGCGCAAACGCCAAATGGATAGAGACTGCTACCAACAGGGAAAACGCTGCGTTTACTAAGCCTTCAAAGTCGAAGTAAGATTTTTATAAAAAGAAAGAAACAAACAAAAGAAACGTGTTAAATTAAAAGCTGAGAGAAAGAGAGAGAGACTTATCTGCAGAATACAAGCAGCTGCTATGTTTAAGAGTCAAAATCTCAATCCACAAAACGCACCGAGCGAAACTGCGCGTAAAGAGCAGCGCTGGTCGTGAAAGGAAAAAAAAGTTGTTGTTGGCCCGGAGAGTTTACACCGGTATATGAAGTATAACTAAAGGTTTGTGTTTTCCTGTGTCGACTGGGGAGCGCTGGACTGCACCGTGTGCCCAGATGCTGTTGAAGCGAACTGGAGCGCTCCTGCAGGACCGTCTGCCTCTGGCAGCTCTGATTGGCTGCCTGCACTGACAGCTCCGCACATGATTGCAGGAAGAGAAGCCCGACCCCCTTTCACTCTTCTAAAGGAACCATTCATAAAGTACACAAATCCAGCTCAAAGCTGAGTGTGGACCAAAAAGTGAGCGGGGGCGCAGAGGAGAGAATAAGAGCAAGAAGAGATGAGTGGCCATACGCGGCGTTTTAGCCTTTAGCGTCTACAGTCCAGGAAACGGATGGTGACCCAGAACCTGAATATGCATCATCTTAGCTCTACTGGAAGTGCTCATGTCTTGGACTGATATTTAGCAAGCTATTACGTTGCATCCCTATCCGTTTCCTCCTCCTCACACTGACGTCCATCCGCTGCAAAAGCAAGGAAAAAAAACTTTGATTACACATTTTTCCTGCACGGTAAGCGCTTGCCTCTGGCTTTACCGGTAAGCATTGGATCCGTCAAATTACTGCGACTCTCCGGTGTACAGCCCGGACCTCTGCCCGAACATGATTGCGACGCAGGCAAAGCTGGTTTACCAGCTTAACAAATATTACAACGACAGATGCCAAGCTCGCAAAGCGGCCATTGCGAAGACTATAAGGGAGGTTTGTAAAGTGGTGTCTGATGTCCTGAAAGAAGTGGAAGTGCAGGAGCCCCGGTTCATCAGCTCCCTCAGTGAGATAGACGCGCGCTATGAGGGGATGGAGGTCATCTCCCCCAATGAGTTTGAGGTGGTGCTTTACCTCAACCAGATGGGGGTGTTCAACTTTGTGGATGACGGTTCCCTGCCCGGCTGCGCGGTGCTGAAGCTGAGTGATGGCCGTAAAAGGAGCATGTCGCTCTGGGTCGAGTTCATCACCGCCTCGGGCTACTTATCGGCCAGAAAGATCCGCTCGAGATTTCAGACTCTGGTGGCGCAGGCCGTGGATAAGTGCAGCTACCGTGACGTGGTAAAGATGGTTGCCGACACCAGCGAGGTCAAACTACGGATCAGGGAGAGGTACGTAGTGCAAATCACCCCCGCATTCAAGTGCACTGGGATATGGCCTAGAAGTGCGGCTCAGTGGCCCATGCCCCACATCCCCTGGCCCGGGCCGAACCGGGTGGCAGAAGTGAAAGCCGAAGGTTTTAACCTGCTCTCCAAAGAGTGCTACTCGTTAACGGGGAAGCAGAGCTCCGCAGAAAGCGACGCCTGGGTCCTCCAGTTCAGCGAGGCCGAGAACAGGCTGCTAATGGGGGGCTGCAGGAAGAAGTGTCTGTCCATCCTGAAGACTCTGAGGGACCGCCACCTGGAGCTCCCAGGACAGCCCCTCAACAACTACCACATGAAGACCCTGCTGCTGTACGAGTGTGAGAAACACCCGAGAGAGACCGACTGGGACGAGTCTTGCCTCGGAGACCGACTGAATGGTATCCTGCTGCAACTCATATCCTGTCTGCAATGCCGCAGATGCCCCCACTACTTCTTGCCAAACTTGGACTTGTTTCAGGGAAAGCCTCACTCAGCCCTGGAGGTTGCTGCTAAGCAGACTTGGAGACTGGCGAGGGAAATCCTCACCAACGCTAAAAGTTTGGACAAATTATAAACTGATTGTCAAGACTGCGCCGAAGGACATTTTGGGATAAAATTCAAAGACTATTCTACAACCAAGTCTCCAAGCAATGTGAAAAAAATCAGCAAGAAAATATTGAAGCGAACAACCCACGAAACCTTTTTTTTTCTTTTTCTTTTTTTTTTAAATGGAGCAATTGGGTCCCTGCCGAGAGAAAGTGAAGGTACATTTTCAAATAAATGTAATAAATTTTAGTTGTCTTCTTTAAATGTTTTCACAAAGTGAAGAAACTTTTATTTAAATATATGCACAAAATCGTTAAGTGAAAGAAAATGTAGCGTGCCAAGTTCAATTTTTTTCCATTATGTGACTTAAGAAGAAATGTTAATAAAATGTTGCAAATTAAATTACAACTTGGCCTCATGTTTTGACATCTTTTGACAGCTCAGATGACAAGTAGATCTGTTTCACTTTAGCCAAAAAATGTCACAAGAGAAAATCTAAGTTGATCAACACAGGAGGGAGAAAAACAGTGCTTTTGCAAAATTTTAAAAAAGGCCAGTTTTAGGCCACAAGTGATTTCTGGAGTGCTAAGCTCAAAATAATTTTTTTTTTTAATGAATGTAAATCCACGCACAAGTGCTAATGTGCAGGCCTGGGAGCATCTCTGCTCTCTGTTTAAACAGTGGCACAAGCAAAAGGGCTACAAAAAACCCCTGCTCCATTAATGAACTCATTTTACTCTATGAAATCTTTATTGCCACGTTTACTTAAATTCATTCTGATGTAAAATAACTCAACTAATTGTGAGTTTTATTAAAATAACCCTGAGATAAACAAGCATGCAATCTTTAAAATGAATATAATTTTACAGTGTTAGCCAGCACCCACCATACAGAGAACAAACAACCACCTGTGGGTCAGCACTCCTTTTGTTTACCAATATTGGTATACATTTTTGAAATGTTTGTTATTTTTCCGATCAGAGCAGAATAATTTAATGTAATCTTAGCTTTTGTGATTTTCTTATAATGCTGAAACAAATGCAGACATGCATAGATGCAACTGTTAAATTTATAATTATGTTTAACCAATACTCACTTGAGTATAGCGTGTTAACCCCAAATATATTTGCATTTAAACTTAAAACATCTTCAAAGGAGGGGAAGGAGTCGTTTTATACAAATCCAAAAATTATTGTAAAGAGAAGAAAAAAACATGCAGCCTTGTGGGAACTTAAAATGTTTAGACAATCTTAGAAATGAACTAAAATAATTTTTTGCTTCATTTTTTAATAAAACTGACACAAAACACACAAGTCAGGCTTTCGTTTCAAGCCACTGTGTAACATTTAGATGCCAGCAGACCATTAGGCCCATCGGAAATTCAAACATGTCTTCTGTAAGCGACAGCCTGAAACATGATCAATGGCGCTTGAGTCCCTTACCTTTGGATCGATGGTCTTGAAGCTGGGCTCTTCTTCATCCACCTCGAAGTAGAGCTCGGAGGCGGTGATGGACAGGGTGCCTTTTACCACCACAGCCGGAGCCACGAGTGTAGCACTGGTGCTCATGTTTACTGGGCCTGGAGGACAGATACATGCCGGTCACAAAGCAAGCAGCGTGTCCTCACAACGACTGAGCACTTGTGCGCACGTTTTCCTCAAGTCGAAGCTGTAAATTAACTCCGAAAATTAAAAACAAATATGTAAAAAGGGCCCGATGGCAAAGAAAACTTTAAAAAGATGATCTTAGTGTGTCCACTTTCAATGATGACGCACAATCGCGCAGAAACCACGTTGCCGTAAAATGGCTTGTTTTAAAATGTTTTTAAAGACAAAATTCTTCGGACGCATAAAATAATTTGCAAGTTACTGGCGTAACCAAACCAACACACACGAAACAAAACGGGTTAGCCAATATATGCTAGTAGTTTATAAAACGGCGGAGGCCAGAGTAGCCGAAAAACTCGAAAATAAATGATTAAAAATATCACTTTGAGTCACAACTGTCAAATCTGACTGCTCGTCAGGAGCCATTGATCGCGGGCTTCTGGGAGAAGCTGTGTTTCATCTCTCATCAATCTTAATTTATGCCAGTATGACAATGAGAGCCCGGCTCAGGGGAGCTGTGGGTGGAAGCTCTGCCCGGCTTTGCGCATATGAGCCATTGTATTTGCAGATGTGCGCTGCGGTGCTGCGGGCTTGATTTCCCCGAGCACCCTCGCTCTTTCTCGCAAACGGATGGAACAAACAGATATATATATATTCATTCATCCCTTTGCCTGTCGTGAACCCCGTGAGTACTGACATGTTATCCGTGGGTTGAAATAACATTTTTTGTTCCGTTCACTCAAAGACATTCAATTACACCTGGAGCAGACAGCTGCTTAAGAGGACAGCTAAACCTCTCCCGACAACTTCTACGCGCTTCTCGCGGTATAAATCACACGATTAGACAGGATTCAACGTTTAATCCCATTGTCATCCAGCTGCATTATTTTTATAGCACTCTAAGCCCAATTACTGCAGCTTAGTCTGCTGAGCGCTGTCACTGCGTATAATATGCGGATTACACGGCAATAGGCCTATTAAATTATGATTATTTAAATAACAGACATTTTAAAAAAAAGGAAAAAAGGGGGGGATGCAACATAGTGACTTGGAATCAAATCTTTTCATAGTTGTGCTGCAGTAGCTGGTTAGGGTCACATGGAGGGAATTTAAGGTTTCATGAAAAGAAAAACAGTTTTCTTTGAATCAGATAATGCCCCGTTTCAGAATAAGCTTTCCTGGGGTAAGCTGCTACTGCCAGATTAAAAAAAATGTTTAGAGTTGCTACTTAGGCCTGTGTGTGTGTTTGTAAAGCAGACCACCATTGGCAGGAGGAGGAAAGTTAAGATGCCATGGTGGCACTGGCACTCTAGTGATATGCTGTGCACTGAGAAACAGTGATGCTCATTAAAAAGCTAGTTTTCCTTTGTTTATAAAAAGGAACAGGACACACAAATTGCTCAACTATAAATTTAAGATGAAGCGCTGCGATATAACAAAGCAGCAAGTTCATACTATAAAAATCACAGCCTGCTATGGAAGATAACTAAGACACTGCTTAGGTTTTTTTTAAAAAAATTTGTTTAGTATCCTCTTATTCACTGCACTGAAACAGAGCTGCATTTGTAGCAAGAAGTCAAATTACACTGGTGTTACTTCTTTATTTAGTCTGAACTGCAGGGGGGGAAATACAACATAGCAAAACAGGGAGGAGTGGGAATGACCGAGAAGCAGGTATGGGAGGTGGCGAGCATGAGCTGCTTCTTTACCTGTGAAATTCTCCAGGTCCTTGTCTTCTAGTGATGACAGAGTGTCATCATCTCCATCAAGGGGTGCCTCACTCTCCGAATTTTGATTTCCCAGAGCCTGACTCCTGATGGACTGCTTGCCTTTGAGAATATCGTCCTCGGATGCTAGAATGGGGGGGGTGGGGGGAAAGGGCCTTCTTATTTTGCATTTAAAGTAATTAAAGTATAAAGTCAATTTTACATTTCATACTCTAGATCAACACAACAAATGTGTTTGGCTTTATTTAAGATTTTAAGGACACAAATGCATTCACATGAAGTAGATTTAAAACCAAGAACCTGATGCAGATTTTTAATCTAAAATAAAGCTCGAATAAGCAACCCCATTATTATACACAGTAAAAAACAATGACAGCAGACAAGTTATTTGTAATCCAAATCACACAGTGAAAATACAAGCGTTTGTCTCCTTACTGCCTTAGCTTAAGCAACATCCATTAAAAGCAGTGATTATCAACAGTGTCAGACAAGATTCAAACCAAGTCAAATCTTTTGTTTCATTTTCAGAACATCATTTATTTATGTTCTATAAAATGCAGAACAATCTGAGACCTCTTAGTAAGGTAAGTTAAGATTTTTTAAAATTATTACCTTGATGATATTCTATGAGTAAAGTGAGTATAGTGTTTACCCTAAATAAATTTTAATTTGCTTCTTCACTTCAGTTCAGCAGTTTAGTGCTTACGTGCATTGCGTTTTCACACTGCCCGAGCTACAAACAAAACGTGAACGATGAAGCAAAATCCAAACGCAAACACAACCCTAAATGCATTTTCCTCATTTAACATAAAGCAACAAAAACACCATTTCAAACCAAGACTTTTCACACACATTTAAGCAAAATGGTCACACACGTCCTGTTTTTATTTCAACTACTTGAGGTTCTAAATGGATTATTCAAGGGGGGAAAAAAAAAGCAAATCTGCAAACATTTACAGAACCCTTTATTTCCTAGTGGTGCATAGTAAAGATGCACAGAAATGAGTCCTGAATACAAAGACTGGCTGGCAAGTCATCTACATTTGTAAACATAGCTGGCAATACAGTGAGCGCTTTCACTGCTTCTGTGCACGACTTTGTGCTCTAATCCAGCACTCTTCTGTAACGTAACCGCGTTCAATCCAGATTGAGTCGCTGAACACATATCCAGTGGATTTTTTGTCATCACCACCTGGGACTGCGGGGAGATCAATTGCACTTCCTAAAAATGCACAGCCGTGCCGTGTAGACATACACTTTGAAACTGCTAGAAGAGCGGGGCTAAAAAATCTCTTGTCATGGAAAATATGCAGCTCACTGATATTTAGAATGGCCTTCCTGTAATTAAGCCTCCCTGGAGGATTCTTTAGTTAGCAGCACTGAAATTACTACCAGCTCCCCTAATACGTACCACATGCCATTGTATTCGCACCAAGCAAGTGGACAGGGGACTTGTCAGAGGAGCTTAAAAACAGAAATGTATTTGAACTTTTATGCATTGCATGCTCAGCAATTATCCTCCCCATATTAAGACAGCACTAACACGCAGTATCAAGCCTTAAAAACCTCAAACTTATCAATAGCCCCTCAGTCTATTCACTGAAGTATATGCAACATAAACACTCAGCATATTGTTGCTGTGTGCGAGTCAACCGCAAAAAAAAAAAGCTATTTGAATAAAGTTACATCACTTATCAGTAGATACATAAAAAGGGCCATAAGTGACAGGCTATGTGCTCACCTCTCAGCCTTCCTGTTTTTAAAGTAGGCACTATTTATTTTTCTTTTCTTCTTTTAATATGACAACCCTGAGGTTTTGGCGTACATGTAAGCGTGTGCGTGTGTGTGTGCATGTGTGTGTGTGTGGTTGGGGAATTATGTGGAACATGCTAACTCATGAAACGGAACTTCAGCTTTTGTGTACAAACATTTAGCGGCTGGAAATTTAACCAACAAAGAGTGTGTGTGGGACCAAAATATGGAAGTAACTAAAATAAACTACAACTATTTTAATACTTGTGAAACAACTCCTCCACCTCCACCAACCCCACCACCCCTCAACAAAAGAAATTAAAAAAAAAGAAAGATTAAAAAAAGATTTTTTTTTTTTTTTAGGATTACAACTGTCACCATCTTGTTAATCACTGTAATGTTTTTAAATTATGCCGTGATTACAAGCTATGCATGGAGCACGAGTGCCACATTAAGAAAAAAATGCACAGCACTTCAACCTCATCACTCATCACAGAGGGAGCAGAAACATACATAAATCCCAACTGGTTACACTCTTTCCAGGACCCCATTTCCCTCACTGAGAGGTTCAACTACCTGCTTATACAACACAAGGCATGCATGGTCGCAGCAATTAAATTGTCAGAATTAACAAATTTGTTTTTAACGGGAGCGTAGCCAGGAGTGTGGTCATGAGGCGAGTATTGATTACCAGAACAGAGACATTAGTCTTCAGGTATTTACTCTGCCACCTCTGGTACACGGGCCCAGGACCAGACCAAATCAATCCCTAGAAAAGATGGTTCTTTCCAGCTGTAAATACATAACAGCCTACTCAAGCCTACTGGCAGTCACACACTCTCCTGTGGAAATCATCTTGGCACTGTATGAATGATAACAGTTGTCTATATCTTTAACATAGAAATGCACATTTCTTTCACACATTTCCCACTTCGTAAAAGGAAAACACAATTAATGAAAAACAAAATGCTTTTAGAATATATCACCATGTAAAAATTACAACGTTTTTTTTCCCCCCTCTTTGCCTCCAATTTTCTGATCATGTGAGCGATGTGAAAAGCACTGCCACAAGTAGCTAGCAAATGAGGGTAAATTCAGGCTTGATCTTATCCTAAATATTTTCTTAGGGAGTGAGACTGCATTTTCCCTTCTGCATCTGATGAATATAATTACAGCCAGATATGACCTTTGTGCTCCGTTTGAAAACTCAGCCCTGCATTCTCATCCTGAGCCGCACTTCCGTAACAAATGTCGGGTCGACTAAAACAAGACAAAAGGTTACATCAGAAAATGAACACCGTCAGGCTTCACTGTCAAAGAGTTATTTTAATGATATATTCCCATAGTTTATCCAGGTAGTATACTCTCAGGAGGAGGCATATTCTTTCCACAACTGGCTATGTTTTTACACAGACTTGACTTTGAAACTAAATATTGTTAGCAAGAATTTGTCTTCTCCCACCAGTCATGAATGTATACAGCGCATGAGATGAAATAATTTTGGATACAACAGAATACCAGCCTGAATACCTGAACAAACAAACACATGGAACTCCTTCGGTGTCTTTTATTCTACTAAAAAATGGCAACAATCGAGCACGAGTATGTCTGTTCTCTGTCATTACTTAGCTGAAGGGAAAACATTGAGGAATTCAAACAGAAAGTAAAATTTGGAGGATTGCTGCAGAAGAACAGCAACCAGCTGGACTCTGGCCTCATTCCCCAGCTGCCTCCACACTGCAGCCATTACTGCAGAGCAGAGGTCTCCCAGGATTCTGGGTTCCCAAACATTTATTGCTTTTAGATCGTATTCTTATTGAATCCTGTCACACCTGCCATTTGTCTTTAAGAATGATATCACATTTAAAGGGCAGTTTTGCAGGTGACACACTGAGGACATTTTTGGCTCAGGAATGTCCATTTTTTAGGAAAAAGTAATCGATTGTGCTAGTTAATCTTGGTGTAGCATGACAATGACTGCAAAAGCCTGGGCTGTGCTGGATGCTTGCAAAAATGAAGGATTATATGGACCTTTTGTTACTGAGGGAGTGTGTGTCACTTAGATTCTTCAGTTACCGGTAGCTGGTAGCTGATGTGGATGTTACTGTACGTTGTTATCAGACAGAGACGATTGAAAACGCACACTAGAAGTGTAAAGTAATAATAAAGGGGAAAATGGGAAATCTGTTATAGTACTAAAAGGGAAAAAAGTCAGTTATTGGTTTTACTGTGACAACTGGTTAAGTTATGCCAAACCATATTTAATTATCAGTAACGATGAAAACATTTTTCAACAAAAATGTTTAGTAAACCCCAATTTGTGTTTTGCTAGCATTATAATTAGCCTGAAGCATAATCTATACTGTTAAATAATATTAGATATGACTTACACAAACAAGTGACACATTAATGGGCAAACAATGCTTTCAAGATGAAAACACACACACACACATACACATACACACACATACACAAACATGTGTGTGATGGTGTAATATCATGTTTCGGTACTTGCAGCCTAAAAGCATCAACCAAAATAAAAACCTATGGAGGATTTTGGACCAGTGTGTTTGGCAGCCCTTTTCACCACCACCACCACCACCACAAAGTGTGGGAATATCTTTAGAAAGAATGGTGTTCCTTCCTCCAGAAGAGGTGCACTGACTATTTGTAATGAAGATGCTCTTGTGGTACATGATGCCAAAACACCTTGATAAGTTACTTTATGTTAGTTTTCATTAAACCCAATTATATACTTGAAAGTCCATTTCAGGGCTACTCTAAAAGCTATACATTCCTAATCTGAAAAATTCTCCTGAAAGGAAAAGTTCAACTGCTAAAAAAAATCTCAAAAGTGAAAAAGAGGTTGTGTGAATATTACTTACCACTCATATCAGCCCCTGTTATGCAGCCAAGAAAAAAGAATAAATGAAATTTCATACATCATGTTATTTACAAAATCTCAGTTCAAAACTGATGCTCTGAATAAAGCAAGCTAACATGAAGCTGTAATTTAGCTGTGCATAATGGGTGGCTGAGTATGAAATTACGTGTGAGAAATTTAAATGTGGGTGCTTTTTTTCCATGTGTTTTGTGGTACAATAAATCTTTTATTGCAATGGGTGGACTAATTTTTATTGCCTTGTACCTGGTGCTACCACCAAATGAATAAGAAAGGGTGTGCAATGAACAGGCGGAGTGGGGATGAGACTGACCATGTTCAGCCGCAGCTTTTAGCGTAGCCTCTGAGTGACTGGATCCAAAGGGGTTCCTGATGAAGCGACGTCGCCGCCTTAAATCGTCCTCCCAGTAGTCTAGGCGCCAGAAGTCCCTCGGCCTGCTGCAACGAGACAGAGGTAGCACATGTGTTAGCAATTACCAGCCAGCATGGTATAGCAGCCCAGCATTAGCACTAGGTCCGAGTAAGCGTACATAAAGCCAGCATTGTGTTTGGAGGGGTTTTTTTAAACTCAGAATTAGTCTTTAAAACATTCACTTATACACAAGCTGAAATCCCAAATCACGGTATCCCTGCCCTTGACAACAAAGCTCTCCATCCAAGAAGCAAAGGTGTTCTTTTTTTTTTTTGGCTTTTTCCCCCACTTTCTTTGTCTCTCTTTGAGAATTGGAGCTGAGAAAGCATGCACTATCACATACCAAAGAGCCAATGACAGCGTGATCATTTTCCACACATTTTTGCAGCATGTGCTTCCAACCTAGGCTCATTTCAAGACCAGCAGGACACCTCTTGTCAGACTCACAGGTAGCATGATATGGAAAGGCCATTACAAATGAGGGCGAAGCATTACCAATATTAATCAATTCCTATAGTCTTTAGTTTATTTTTCTTTCCAATGAACATCTTCCCTTTTTTTGGCTTTGTATGAGCAATCCTTTAGGGCTTTTACTTATTTTCTTTTTTCACAACTCTGTTCTTCATTTTTTACAACTAGGCAGCACGAAAAACCTTTTTAAATGTAAAAATGCTTGCTAACAATGAAAAAGTCCAACTGGAAGGGAAAACAACATACTCTTGGCTATTCAGTGAGACTAAATCCTGACTGACGCAAGTCAAATGTTTCTGAGAAAAAAGAAAATTAGGAAGTAAGGAAATTCTCATTTGGCGTTACCCTGATGTCATGGAACTGGGTTTAGAGAGCTGTGAGGTAATGTAAATGTTTTCTCTGGTGTGTGAAAAATACATTATATTAATCAGCAGAAACCACTCATTACACATAAATTTACACGCACACCATTGACTATGCTGATCTTAGAAACCAACACAATTAAACAAAAAAAACAAAAAACAAAAAAAGAAGAACTTTAAGTCACCAGTACTGACACAAGACTGTCAAAAGTTTAAACATTAAGTAAGTAAAACCTAAAAAATTAAGAACAGGTTGCTCATAAGTGGCTGAAGTGGATCATGCAAAGGTGAAAGTTGTAGGAAGACAGTTTATGGTTTCAGTGGCATTGGCTATGACGGGAGAACCCCGGCATGCTTTATGTGATCTACTCCTGAACGCTGCTCCGGCTGGGAGCTCCTCACAAATCTTCAGTCTAACACCAATGATCACACAGGGGCCTCTAAAAGGGAAAGGAGCTTTACGCAAGAAACTAAATACAATTTCCAAGCGAGTCCCTTAAAACTCTGTACGCCCTAGCTAAGGAAAACCACTGATTATTTGATTTATTCTGGACCAAAAAAAAAAAAATCACTCTCAAATGGTTGGATGACAGGTGGAGAGTGGCAGCTGCTCGGCACACATTTTCATAAATGGAGTAGATAGAAATAATGCATGGGAAAATGTTTGGCTATGAAGCCAGAAACTGGATGTTGGATACAGATGTTATATATTCAGAGCTGTGAAATGACGGAGAGTACGTGTGTGCAAAATGCAAGCTAGAGCAACTCAAGGGACAGATCTGTGTAGGACCAGATTTCTCACCGGTGACAAAGACCGCACTCTATGTTTGTATGTGATAGGCCCTACACGCAAATGGCCACTTCATCATCCTGCCTGCAATTTCATTCATCTATGAAAATAATTATCAAGGTTGTGCGAGCTGCACACCTCAGAATCAGGATGCACTCGTCTCTCATCTCATTGAAGGTGGGGGATCTGTCCAGTTCACACAATACACATTAATCCATCAGGAGGGGAACCATTGCCTGGAGTAATTAGTCACGGCATGGAACGAACCATGTCTGCCAGTCATATTCATCCAGGGCACCGTGAACAGGCGACAGTGGAAGTCCTAATGATAGGGTGGTAGAAGAGGTGGACGTACGATGAAAGATACCTCGTCATCAATCCCTGATATGAGCGCTGCTATAACAAGAATGAAGATGTACAGCGCTATGC
>VUQK01043947.1:39685-52391 GCA_015106715.1 Bujurquina vittata
GAGGAGGGGCGGAGGGAGAGGGGGGTGTGCTCAAGGTGTGTGTGTGTGTGTGTGTGTGTGTGTGTGTGTGTGTGTGTGTGTGTGTTTGGAGGGGCTCACTGTAGGTGAGGATTTTTGAAGTGGAAATAAAAGGATGCTGTTGCAAGCTTGCACGTGCAACTTGAATAATGTTTGCATTTGTCTCAGAGAGACAAAGACTGGCTACATCAATAAACAACTGCTCTGGTTTTTTAAAAAAAGTATGCACACTACTTCTACATCGCACTCCAATCTTTTTCCAGCTGCAGCCACGTTCCTTTTACTTTTCCCACTTTCTACATCTAGAGTGAATTTTCATGGTACATTAGTCAGCCTATTAGAATGCAATAAAGAGAAGGTATGAGAGGGGGAAAACGAGGAGAGTAGCATCTGTCTCCAGAGAGTGCGAGTTGGCGTTCTCCATCATCTGCCCTCATCTCCTCTCTGTCTGTCGACTTTGTCTAGGTGTCATATACATGAAAGATGATTCTTGACCCAAATAAACACCACAGCAGACTTGATGCTCAGTGGACCCTAGCTCAAAGGGGGAGGGTGAGGGGTGGAGGGAGCAAAAATAAAATGATATCCGACAGTTGTTTCATTTGTGGTCATCATGCTAGCCATTCATTTACTTCTTCCTCTCTTAAAAAGACAGCAGGCTGACATGCTGTACACCTGAGGCTCAAGATGCTGGGACAGAAATGCATGGATGTACAGGTAGGCAACCTATCTGCCTGCCTGTGGATCTGTCTATACCTTGAAACTAGATGACAGAAAAGGGCACAAAAATGATAGACACTGCCTTTGTCTGGTGAAAGGATTCCTCCTTGGACACTATTGATACAACTGAAGTAGGGTGTGAAACAAGAAAGAGCAAAAGGACAAAGAGGAAGGGAAAAGGGGACAAGGAACTATACATAGTGAAAGACTGACAGGATGAGAGAGCGAACCACAGACAGAGGAAGGAAGAAGCAGGGGAATGGGAAAAGGAAAATCACCTAACACCTCTTTTCTCCAGAGGCCAGGGCCGCTGTAAGCTGGATATTAAGACACAAATTGCATTCAGGCAGGTCACACTGTGTCAGAAGATATTAGATGCCTGCCGTGAGGAAACAACAATTCCCATCAGCTTGTGTGAAAATAATATTTTCATTTTCAGACTCTTTATTGAATGGAAACTTTGGGGAATACGGTTTTACGGTGTGTGAGCAGGCAGGCTACAGTTTTTACACCCATGCAACAAAAGGATGCAGTCATGGCTGCATATTGTCTTTGTGTCCCTAGATTTATTTTCACAGCTGGAAAAAAGGTTGTGGGTTTTACTGGATGAATCCATTCCCTCCACCCCCTTATTTACCATCAGGACTTATGCTGCACCACATGTGTTGTATATTTATGAAATGACCCCCCCACCCCCACCCCCCCAAAAAAGAAGAAAATTCTTATATTAGGATGCCTGCAGGTATACAGGTGTGTACAGTGTAGAAGGGGTTTTTTCCACATCCATCGTTTCCTTTTATTTGTGCTTTTTCAGAGATTTGCAGCACCAGATGTTTCTCCTATGCCCGCATACCACGGGCTCTGGTGCGAAGCTGCACCACCTGACCTTCACAGTAATTGACCAAAAATATTGATGTAATGGCACAAGACTGATTGTGATTTATTAAAAGAGCGCTACACTCCAAGGCTCAGTGCCAATGGCTCCCTGCGCCCATCGGCAGCCATTAGGAAAACCATCAATAGCACAGCGGCATAAAGCAGCGGTAATGGGGGACTTTTCGAGCCAGGGCTCGTAGAACACAATATCCATATTAAATGGCATAGCCTTGTGTGAGTACACAGAGACAAACAGAGAGCGAGAGAGCAAGAGAGAGAGATGGAAGGAGGGAAGAGAGGGAGATTGGATCAAGGGAGGAAAAATATGACAAATAATACACCATAACCTGATCCTGATATGAGAAACAAACAGAAAAGGAAAACAAAGGCAGCGAGAGATAGACTCCCGATCCAACGGCAAACTAACCCTCGCCAGACGAGTCCCTGGAGACTTGGTTCAGTCTAACAAGCGTGAGCCAGCAGCCGTCTCTGGAGCTCACCATTACACACTACCTGCACAAACAGCCATCATTAGGGAATAGCTGCATTGGATTGTGCTGCCTATTTGGCGAAACAAACACGGAGGATAAGGTTCCCTCTGTTCTTAATGGGAGCTGAGCTGCTCAAATGGCTTTCATCTCTCCCCCAAATCAATGCATCATTCAACCCACGGCTGACATTTTCACCTTTTGCAAATCTAATTTAATCAAAGTCATGAGTACTGGTGGCTGAGATTAAAGATAATGAGATTAAAACCATAATGGTGATTTGAATAATTTTCAAGGCCAACAACTGGATGCAATTGAAGGCATTTCTATAAAGGTAAAGTAATGATGTTGCTAATTGATTCTTTTGATTATACTGCTTATCAAATAAAACATAACGATGATAAAAAATAAAATAAAAAATTATACCAAAAAAGTATATATTCACAGACACACACACACACACACAATTGAAATAATTGATTAATAATGGACTAGCTAAAGTGTACTGTATGAATCTAGGTGTAAGGGGGAAAAATATAATAGCTTTAAGATGATATTACTTGAAAATAAGGTAAACACATGGGAGCACAGGTCTGTTTTAAACATAGTTTTTGTTTTACCTCATGGAAGAGCTGCCCCACGCTCCATGTTTGTCAGTCAGGATGTTGACTATCTTCTGAATGAGCTGCGTGGCTGTCACATGGTCGCGGTACTTGGCCGCACGGATCAAGTGGTCACACAGTTTCTCCTCATCTCGTTTGTCTGCCGCATACTCAGCACAGTTGGACTGGGGGGAGGAACACATTTTATACATATTGCAAGTAAGGGTGTCATTAAAGTGCACATTGCAAAAAAAATCATGCACACATATGCCAAACATTACACCAATGTACAGTATGACTTTAAAATGTGCTCTCACGCGTAAATAACATATACAAAAACAAGTCGAGAGGTTGGAACAACGTAGATATAAGTGCAATAGTGTTTTCACATATAGAAACTCTACTCTGACTAGAATCAAATGAAAAGCACCGGGTCATTTCTGCCCTCGTGTCAAGTTGATTAATAACAGTGGACATGTATTTTCTAATGCCCTCCAGCACACCAAATCACACGATACCTACAATGCACAGAGAGGACATTTTTCTCTGTCTGAATTTGTTATCAGAATGGGCCTTTGAACTCTGCAGCGATGGTGAAACTAAAACACCTTCTGACAATAGCGGCTATAATTTGGAACAGCTTTTGGATTTTCAATCTCTTTTTCATAACCAATTTTTATGGCATACTCACGCTGTAATCGTGACTTACTGTGGCATGCATACTGACGATGAGGAGTCCAATAAAAAAGGAAAAAGAACATAGGCTTTCTATTGCATGACCAATCATGCAGACTGGGCATGCTATAGGACTGGATTCTTCTGTGTGATCCGAGCACAGCTGCTCAAGCAAATGGCTGCATGTTAAAAATGAAAACTTAATTTATTATCAACTACCTTTTAGATTAGCGTTAAACTTTCTGACCAGCATCGCAGTCACACAGTAACTATTAAATTCAAAAGCATAGCTGAACAAAGTTACGAGTAAAGCACTTAATAATGGGCCCTCTTCTTCAATTTCAAGTACAACATTTCATATCTGACAGAAAATCTATAGATATAAATCACATAAGAAGTGCTTTTCTGTGGGCTGCTTAATTATCAATCTAAGTCTCTTTATGTGGAATTAAAGGGGGCCCTGACCTTCCAAGCACGATGACCTAGTGACTATACTTCATACAGAAACCAGTATCTTAAAACTGGGACAATATGAGAGTCCCCAAATTTTCTAATTAATTATAGGCATTAATGCTCATGTATGTTTCCAGCATTTGAACAGATAGCGAGTAGCAGGCCTGCAACGAGTCCATTTCCATCTGCCCCTGTGTGAGACATGTAAAGTCTGCAGTACCAATCAACGGTGCTGGGTTCAAACTCATAACCATAAACAAACACTTCATCACCTGTGTGTTGAGCCTGCCCAAACACCCAAACCCTCCATGCTGTAATGGGCTTTACTTCTATCCAAAGCCAAAATCGACTGTGGGAGAACAAGCCAAGTTCACAGAGTCGACCTTAAAATAACAACCAAAAAAAGCTCAGAATGTAAGTAGTGCCATTAAAACCTAAACTTTGGTTTGCTTCTAAGTGGAAAAGACAAGTCACAGTTAATTCCAGGGGTCATACCGTTGATGTGAAGTCAGAGAATATGCCGGGGTATTATGAAGGACTTATTATGTTATGCTATTATGAGGGTTAGAGCGAATAACTAAATCTCCCTGCTGGCAACACCCTGCTTTCACTAGCATATAGGTCCACTGATAGGATAAAGGACAGAAACTAAAAAGACACATTTGGGGGATTTAAAAAAATAAAAAGATTCTTTCATTCCTTTTGCAGGAATGTTGAAGAAACATAAGAAATAAATTAAATGTTTCTGTAACCACTTCAGTTTAAATCACGGCCCCTTTCAGAGTCACTAAAGAAGTCTGTGTGATTATTTTTGATTGAAAAAAAACAAAAAACAAAAAAAAACAAGCATACTTAAAAAGAGATGAGAACATCCCAGTTAAAAATGCTCAGCTGGGGCTGAAATATGGGAGACTATTCTCTGTTTGCTTGCTACTCAGACAGCCACGAGGGCACAACTTGCTGGCAGTGAGAGTGTTATGACTTGCGACATTGTAATCATGGGCAGCACCTTCCATTACATGGCCTGGCTGACAGGGTCGGGCAACGTGGGTGCTGGCTCTGCTGGAGGAGACAGCTTGGTGAAGACGAAATGATAATGGCTGGCATTAATCGAGTCAATTACACTGAGTCGTGTCTCCCGCAATTCATCTACAGTTCAAATAAATAACTAGGGATGTGTGTTGGAGTTTGGTGAGGAAATGGGCTGCTAGACGTGACTGGAGAGCGAAGAGAAAAGAACAATAATCATCTCTAAAATCCCATAATGGCAGAAAATGGCAACACACACCTGCGGAGACAAAGCATTTTTGTACAAAAACACATGAATTTTAATCAAAGCTGAAGCTTAGTTTATAACAAGAGAAAAACAAACACACAAGCTTTCTGTGGCTGCTAAATGTTACAGAGGCTGCCAACAGATTATGTTTGTACCATGCTGGCTACAAATAATAAGTGGGGAGGAACGAGGAGTAGACATTCACGGCAGCAGTGTTGTACCTGTGTCAGCTTTATCTAAATGCTGTAGTTGTTAGATGATGCCTTGGCTCCCCTCCTTCTCTCCCTCTGTGGGTTGAGAGGGTTAACCAGTATAATAGGCCGGAGAATGGAGGCTCATTACAAGATATCAGCCCTATGTTTATCAATTAGAGTGACAGAGAAAGGTCTAGTGGTTTTGCCATGCCACGGTGAGCTTTCAACATGCAGCTTGACAAAGCCAGGGTCTCAAGGTTCTGATGGAGAACAGGAGGAAGGAACAAAACCAGCAGAGATATTATTAAAGCGCTTGATTTGCAATCTCTTGACATTGGTGGCACGTCAGGGATACAAGTGCGCCAAGGCTGGGCTATTGCTCTACGAGAATCTCCAATTTCTCACATCCGTCGACAAGCACTCCCAGAGGGTTTCATTTACGAACGGGCAGAGAAACTGTCCAGAGGAAGGCGAGACATCAGGCTTGTCCTTGTCTGGCATCAGAGAATGCAAATATACTACAAATAAATTCCTCCTGGAACACAATGGAGGTCTAGGGAGACAAGGGGATGAAATGAGAAAGGGGAGGGAGGGGGCTGCTAAACAAAAGTAGATGCTGAACCAGTCCACCACCAATTGGTTTCAGAGAGATTCTCTTGCACTTGATCTCTTGCCCTCGAGTTTTCAAATTGCAACATAAAATGTCACCAGGGGAATTCAGACAATAGGCAAGAGAAAAAACGAGTGAAAGGAAGAGGAGGGGAGAAAAATGAGGGCTTAAAAGTACAATGGCGAACAAAAGTCACCAAATGACAATGCCTGACAGCCACTTCAATTCTGAAATGATGCCCCTGTCATGCTGTGCTCCCAAGTATTGATTTTTTTTTTTGCTTCTTCTCTTGGAGCGCCGAAGGGGAGAGGGGGGTTAATCTAATCCAGTTGAAACAGATCCCTGCTACTGGCATCAGCCCACTGCTATAGCAACCATCAAGGTTAACGCAGGCACAACACTTATCAAAGTATCTCTCTCCTTCTTTCTCCTCCCTGAGCTCCTCCCCTCACACTGATCTTTAATGGACTGGTCACCATGCTTGGCTGGCAGCCTCTTCATCTTTTTTACCCAGAAACCACTTGTCTCTGCAAAACCGCGCCCTCCTTTTGCCACATCAGTCTGCATGGCTGCCATCTCTTGCACGATAACTCCGGCACAGCTTCAAGGTCATGCCAGGTGAAAAATCATTCGTGTTAAAACGTCATCTGGAGATGAAAAATAGTCAAATGAAGGTAAGACGCAACTGGATGAAAAATACGTGTCCCCTGAATTTGCTGTTGCCCAGAAGTCATGAATACAGCGTCAGCGGCACGGTGCTCAAGCTGAATGTAAAAGCAGATCTCCTCCAATAAAACGAATTTAAGCAGCAAATAGATATATTGTGAATAAAAATATCTAATAAGCAGTCAGCAGTGACAGCAATGTGCACTGCTTATGGTAACAATGAAACTTTTATCCAGCATTATAAGCTCACATTCAGCTGTTAAAAGGAACAAAAAAAGCATCAGGAGAACATTCCTCCAGTGACTAAAGGGATGGTGTCAGAGTGAAACAAAGGAAAATGTGGAGTAAAGTCATATTTCGGGGTGAGCTGGTCAGACATAATGATGGGAGCTGTGGAGGAGGTACCTGGGGACTTCATTATGTTGACAAGACAGCGGCACTGAGACTACTGTTCTCCTACCGTCCTCTGTAACCCACTTCTCCTTTTCCATTTCTTGGTGTCTTAAGTGAAACAGTCAATGCTGTGCAGTAGGAAAAAAAGCCTCTACAAAAAGAAGCACCAAAGTTTGACAACTTATGTATTTTGACAATAAATTCAGATTACATGTTGAGAACTACAATGTTATCACACAAAAAACTTGTTTTCCCGTTTTTTTTTCTCCCCCTCTCATTCTCTTGATAACAGATTCGCCTGTAATGAGATGCCCAGGAAACCCACCGTGCTGACCTACTACATTACAGCTGCGACAACTACATGACAGCAGGCTACAGTTGGTGGCAGCTATCAGTTCGAGTGCTAGGAATGATGTGGTGAAAATAGCCTTTGGGAGTTATGGTTTTCTGACTCTTTCCCTGCGTGTGTGGTGGAGTAACCTCTGTTCCTCGCCAAATTTATTTATAGATGTGAAATAATAAGAAAATAGTAATGTAGGTTTTGTTTATTTTTTATATCTTTTCAGATAACTCTCATCCGACAGGTATCTCAGACAGGGTAGTTCATTAATTAACAACAGTTACAAAATGACCATAATAGCATCACAATAGCCAAGCTGGTTTCATTTGAATAGTTATTCTGTGGACAGATTACATCAGCATGACCAGGTTGAAATCATGCAATACTCCTTCAGAGCAGTTATTTTTTAAAAAAGGCTTTAAATGCAGTATCCTCCAGAGCTCTGCAGCTGTGCATAAAGCTCCAATTCTGACCAAAGGGGCCAGTTGGTCAAACAGCTCTACATTCCAACAAGACAGCAATGTCAACAAAGAGGTGGCTAAAAGACCATAGAATTATGAACCTTGGCATTTAAATATATTTTTTTTACATAGCATTTTTTGTGAATCCTCGTCTCTTCATGCAACAAATCTAAAAGATCTCGCTTGAGTTCTTTAACCTTTTTTGAATGTCAGTTTAGTTGTCTTCTTTTAATTGTACTAAGTTCCAAATTGTAATGTAATTTTTCAGGGTATATACTGTATATAAAAATAAACTTTAGTGAGACAGGCTATTTCAGGAGGAAAAAGGTCATCTGTACAATTTCATCCTTGGCCAGAGTTTCTCTGAGATGCTCATCACAGTCTGATGTTTTTTTGCTAAACGCTCAGAGACTACAGGTTTATGAAACTGAATATAATGGGTATCAGTTCAATGTTAATGTCATTAACATGGAGAAAAGGGCCAGATCGTTTTACAAGCTCAGCAGAGGGAAGACAGTGACACCAAGCACTAATTAGCTGCTATCGTCTGGCTTTCACTGGATCTCTCAAATAGTAAAATCAATTACTCCGAAGAACAGCAAAGGATGAATCAAGGGGCTATATGAAAAAAAAGCAAGGAGGAAAAGTAAGAATAGAAATGACTTGGGTGTTGCTCACTCTTCCCTATCTGAGCCTTCTTATCTGCCCTTCCGCCCCCGAGCCCACCACATTTCATCCCTAATGAACAGCCTCATAAAAAGAAGGAGTTCGATTTCTGTCTCCTTCTTTCTATCTCTTGGGCTTCCTCTCCTCCCTGCTCCTGTGGAAGATATCAGAGTCTATCATTTGCTGTGCTGGGCAGCAGCATCCGATCTGCAGATCTCCTTCACATTAAGGATCCTATTAGATAGAGAACCCTAAAAGGTAATTGGATTTCCCCCTAGTTATCTTCATCTCTGTTTCACCCTAAGCCCACTGTAATAACTTACTCTCGGAGCCAAAGATAACTCAATTCTGTCCCATAGAGAGCCAGAGAGAGTGTGAGAGAGAGAAAAAAAAAGAGTGAGACAGTGTGGAAGAATAAGCATATGTTACGTCTCTAAGGCAAACGGGTATCTAAATCAAAATGCTCCTCTATCACTGCCTTCTCAAGGATCTGTAATCTGACAAGGAGCAAACATAAATTTGTGTTTTTATGTATCGAATTAATCTCATTTCTGGTGCCTTGGTTGAGATTTGCAGCTGCTGTTTAAAACGGAATTTCTCAGATGTAGTAGTTCAGTGAGAGAACTGAACTGGAGGTTGGAGCTGTTTTTTTACTTGGAAAAACCTCCTTATTTTGATGCCCCAAATGACACGCTGCAAGGGCCCATTCTGAGGTTTATTTCCTCACAAAACAATAACCAATCTAAAGTGTCACCGCAACACAATACAGAGAAACAACCCTTTAAAAATCTGGGACATAACTGAAAATTATTTCAAAACCCTCTAGTCCACCCCCAAGGGTGGGGGTGGAGGGTCTTTCATTGGCCTCTTATTTTTATTGTGGCAGTGCAAAATGAAACCATTGGCTCCAGCAGGCTCAAGTAGAGCTTGTATAGAGGCAAAAATCAATACAGCAATATCAGAGCAAGACTTATCAGGGGTTCACTTCTTCTCAGAGGTCACTGAGGAGCAACTGCATTTAAGTGGGGAATTCAATTGTGAAGCACAGTTTGGGACAGGCTTTGCTGGCTATCTGATTAAGGACAGCTGGGAGGTTGCAAAGGTACATAAAGTTACAAATGACAACCCGAAAATACAGCCAGCTTTGCAGAATAACCTAGTTTGTCTTTTTTTTAATAGGTCATGTAACAGATTCATTTGGATATAATGTCTAGTAAAGTGAACACTGACAAATGCCCACAAAGTCTTGCACATATCTAATGACCACAGAAAGGAGCGTCGATGAGACCTAAACAACTGTTTATTCTTGCAACACTGCCTATCTTGATGCAAAGTATACATTTTAAAAGGTTTTTGGGGCCTAGCAGCTTGAAGAAATGTTGAAATACAGAAAGAGAAAACAACAACCAGGACATACAGTAACAAAAAAAAGATATTAGATTTGCAGAGCCAAGGACAGTGAATCTGTTATTTGCTCAACATGCCAGGGTACCAATCAGGACCTTATGCCTGTATGCTGGAGAAATGTAGAAGGGATAGGGACATGGTTACAATAAGAGTATGTGGCCTGCGGCCACAGCAGCAGGCTGAGGTAGAGCAGGATCATTTGGGGCCATTGTGCGCAAACTGCCAAGTCTGTCTATCAGCCAGTCACGCAAAATAATGTAAGATGCTTTTACTTGTGTTGAATATGAAGACAAACTCCTGCATAAACCTACATACAGTTAAGCGGGAACAGGCTACAATTAAAAACAAAAACCACCCATGCTAACCTAGTAGAACTTAATCATACTCCAGTAGTCAGTGCTGAATGATAAGGCTGAATCATGTAAGATAATACTGAGCAAATGACTGACACTTGGAGTTGTGTGAGCAGTAAGGGTTCAGGAAAATAAGATGACAATCACACAGAAAAGCAATCTATACGGCAAAGAGTGCAAAACATGGCAATCACAGACGAAATACTGAAGTGCAAGAGCTGTGCCCCCACCCCTATGATTGACTTTCAGCAGTCTTAAGGGATTCTACTTTACCCAAATGTAAGAGAGACCCTTCCTTGAACCTTAAAAAAAAGCTTCACATTTTACTGCCAAATGGGGGCCGCTGCATAGGGGTGGAAGTGGTGGGCTTACACACAGTGAGCCCTTCAGGCCAGCACCTCTCAGGTCTGTCTGCAGCTTTTAGTGCTGGCAGGTTCCTGAGAAATGATGGAGGGAGGGATGGAAGACAGGGGAGGATGCCATATTCCTGTCATTGGCAAAATACACCCCCAGTGGGAGTATAATGGACAGGATCTCAGCAGGACAGGAAATGATTTTGGTGAGATCTAGAAAGAAGAGTGGGGGAGTAAAGGAGAGTTTGAATCGGGAAGGGGCAGCGAAAGGTGCCCATGGGTCAGGGCAGAGTTGGCCCTGGCAGCTACGTGTGAATGGCAACACTTGTACTGAGAACTAGAAGGAGGAATAGGGGGAGAAGTTAAGACATAGGGGCAAGCTTGCTGTTAGATTGAGATGTACAAGAATAAATTAACACTAGGACTGTGTCTAGCCAAACTGTATGTGCAAAGCAGTTAACATAACCCTGAAACTACATCTGTATGTGTATCTATGTTCCCAATTAGCCAGGGTTATGTTTGAAAAGTAAACATTTATCTTCTAGATTTACTGTGACAGATTCTAAAACTTGATGGTTTAAAGTGGCCACTACTGTTACCCCTTGTTTGTTTTTATTCAATATATACACAGTCAGAGTATACCAATAACAAATCCAAAAAAAAATAAAAAATTTTTTAATCAAAGCTGCTGAACGTTGCCACGGGTCACACAGGAAGAAATCCAGCTTGATTCTGCAAACATTCTTCATCCTTATTAGACTATAATTAACAATATACATTAAATTCACTTGGATTGAAATAGCTGTACTGTACATACATCTTTAATATAAACTGTGGTTAAAAAAAACCCTATGACCCTCTCACTGAGAAATGCTGGTCAAATTTGTCAGCTGACCGACAAAAACAAGAAATCAGCCAGAAGGTTTCTGTGTAGTTTTTTTTATCTGACAAACACTGGAAATGGCTTTAATGCTTAATCCTTGATCATCTCTACACTCATTTTCAGCTTTGAGTTTCAATCACTGTTTCCTTTGTGTCTATAAAAACTTCCTACAACAGGCTGCCCACGCGCTCATAAAAATCACAGTTTTTGGATATACTTTAATATTTTCCTATTTCTACGGTTAATTTGGTTTTCTTCCGTAATAAAAATAATTTCAATGGGCGTTTTGTGCTCATGCTAGCATGTCTGCCAGAACTGAGCAGCATCTTACCTCAAATTCTGCATGTTTGTGGACGTCTTCAGCTCTCTGTCGGCTGAGGATAAATTCAGCTTCATTGGCCACACGAACCAGGTGGTCCTTCATGGTGTGGCTCAGAAGCCTGAGGAAAGAGGGGAGATGGCCATCGGTACACTGCAATATTGTCCATTCATTAACAGCACACTCTCTTAAGTCATGCAGGGAAAATGCCTCAGAGCCTTTGAAATGTCATAAAACTGAGAGCATCAGAGGATTTAAAGCATGTTTTAGCACTGATATCTGATGATCTATAGATAAAAAACCATGTAATGTCCATGAAATATTGGAAAAGAACCATGCAAAATAAGCAGAAAATCGAATTTGAAAACAAAACAAAACCAGATTCGTCTTTTAACTGTGGTGCAGGTGTTAATTGATCCATTAATGATATGCATCTGACAAGAGGGAGGATCTCTCCCTATGTTGCTACATATGTAGTCTACCTCCCTCTTCTTATCAGTGTTGATGAAACATGCATGTTATGTGTGCGCGGCAGGTCAAAGAAACCTCTCCACAGCCCTACAGGTCAGGACTGTGCAAAGTGGAACAATAACAGAGCAGTGGACAGAGAGGAGAGGTGGGGGCAGGCTGGGACTGGCAGCGGGATGGCTGTAACCTAAGCCTGCTGTTTCAGCACAGTGCAGCAGGGGAGCGGAGGCACTGGGGCCTCTGCAACCTCCAAGTCCTAATTCCGGCCCCACTATCAATAACCCAACCACTGCCCGTTCTTTATGGTGCCCTGTGCTAATGATTGCGCATGTGGACAAATCCTGTTAAAACAGGGTTGTAAAATGCAATCATATCACACACGTATTACTTTAGAATAACTTTCAAAATCTTGTTGGAAAGAAAAAATTCAGACTTTAAAAAAAAAAAAAAAAAAAATATGTATGTTGAAGTAAAAAAAAAAAAAA
>VUQK01043949.1:31659-46095 GCA_015106715.1 Bujurquina vittata
ATGAAAGAAGCAACGCTGATGCAACTTTCAAATGACTGTGCCACCGTGCTACACACACACACACACACACACACACACACACACACACACACACACACACACACACACACACACACACACACACACGCACACACACACACACACACACACACACACACACACACACACACACACACAGCAGTGTGTTGTTACTTCACTTATTTAATGTGATAGAAAGCCTCATCTGCTTCCTGACAGAGACATCACAGCATCCTCCTTGTGAAAATAAATGCTCTAGTGTTACACGGATGATATGTGGACCTTTCCCTGTGTATGTTGTCAGGACCACTGTGTTGCAGTAAAACAAAAGTTAAAAATAACTTGTACACACCCTGAGTTCCCATGAAAAACACATGATAAAGGGAGTGGAGAGTAAGCCGGCCTGATTTCTGTTCTCTTCTGTTGTGGTCCCCAGTCACATTCACACATTCATTCATGTGATATATTGTTGGTCTGGATGGATCTACTTTGTGTTTGGCCCGTAGCCTGTGCTTGGTCAGTGTGTCTACTGTGGCACGCCGGGGAAATAGTTTGCGTCTGAATCAGGTACCGACAGGCAATATAAACAACGCTAAAGATGACAGAGTTGCAGGTAATGTGCAAATTAAGCAGAGTGGAGTTGCTGTATCACTGTGCGGTGGGCAGTGAGCCAGCTGTCGTCACTCTGGGTGAGGCTTTATACGATAAACCTTAAACTGACTCCTGAATTAGTTTACAGAAAGAGAAGCCAGCATTTCACTTCAGTCTGTGAAGCCGAGTGTGAAGCACAATAAAGGTTTTCCACTTTTATGAACACAGTAAAGAGACTTTGTTGAGCTGACGTAAACAACCCGCGAGCCAAATGTGTGTTAATTAATGTTCTGCTCATAAACTGGATGATAACTAGAGGACTGTAAACATGCACTTGATGAATGTAATGACATAATGTGCACCGGTACACGCCTGTGCATTTAGACTTTCTTTTCACAGCTTACTTTGTTTTTTTAGCCTCTTGAGACCCGAGCTGTTGTTTTGGGATGCATTTTAAATTTCTCCCAGTTATTTGTGATCATTTGAACCTGATAAGTATAAAACTAAACTTCATCTTTGAGCAGGAAGCCATTACTTTGTTACATAACCAATGAAAAGTGTTTGCTGTGTACACTGTGGCCCTTAGTGAGAAGGAAGTAATGATTGTTACAGGTCTTTTTATGTCTCAGTAAAGGCCCTGTGAATGACAGTTATTCAGAGCTCTGTCTCAGTGTGTTTTACTGTTTACACTCAGTGCAGTGTTTTGTTTTGTTGGTATTAACAGGGTTTATAGATAATTTCTAGATGACAATAATCTAGTTAATTTACATAGCCTGAAAGAGGAAATTGAGTTTCAAAGCAGGCTTCTGTCTACAGGTTATTGGCTGAAAAGATTACAAAAATCCCCCAAAGTACTTTGTTGGGGTTAAAGAATACATCATTATGTGACTCTTTGTCCAGGAAGAAGACAAAATTAGCTTTTCTAAACTTGAGGAATTCACAAACTGTGTTTCTTGTCTCTTTTGAAACCAAAGTAACAGCAGGGCCGTTTGACAGGTTCACGTGATTAGTTTCACCTTGGCATGCTTGTTAATTTTGATAAAAATTGAACTCATATCTCATCTTATCAGTTTAGCTGAGATAACTGAGGTCAGTGCTCTCTGTGGTCAGCATGTGCTAGCTCAGCTCCAGGGACAACTGTAACTTTGAGGTGTGACATTGTGGCTCACTAAGAGTAAAAAAAAAAAACATTTCAAAGAATATAACTAAACATATTTATGATCGCCATGTCCACTTTTCCTTGTTATTAGTCACCAACAAGCATCACTTTGTTGACGGGCCCCTCCTCTACCAGTTCAGGATGAACTTTCGCCGACGGCGGCGGTTGATGGAACTTCTTCACGAGCGGGGACGAAGCATCCCCGAGAGCCACGACAGTCCCTTCTGTCTCCGGAAACAAAGTTCTGATGGAGGCAACACCAGCTTCCTGTCAGGTACACACTCTGCACGACTCTCAGTACCTGCAGGAGAGCTTTCCTTCATTATCTGTCATTTAATTCCAGACTGACAGAAAGGTTCACACCTGAAACAATGAATTGATTAGTTGATCAACTGAATAATTAGCATGTTCCATTCAGTCATTTTGGTTTAAGTTAAAAAACAACAACAGCAACAAAAAGAAAATCCAAACTTTGCTGACTCCAGCACCTTCTGTGAGAGTATTTGCAGACCTTTGGTAGAGACTTTAGGAAGTTTCTTACCTTTCATAGAAAACTTTCACTGTGTCCATGTGTTCATGAAGCCTTATTCTTATCAAACAGTTCAAATATTGCTCCTGGTTATTGGAGTCAGTAACTATTTATCCTGTTTGCCTTATCTTCTGTTGACACACATACCCAAATTCACAGACAATAACCTGTGTCCTTGGTGGTGTCTGCCTTATAAAGATAACGGCGAAGTCCTGTTTGTGTTACCAGGCAGAAAAGCAGAGCAGAGCAAAAAGTGTGTCTCTCACCAAAGTGGCAAAACAAAGAGAAAATTAATTATGCATGGTTAAAACTTTTGAATAGTTACATAAAGTCTTATGAGGTTACACAATATATTTCACTGAGAAAAAGCTCTTATTAACTGAATGAAGTAAAGGCCACACTGGTATACTGTAACTGAAGTCTCTTTCTTCCGATTGTCTTTGACTAACACCTCAGTTTGTGTCTCTGTCTCAGTGAGTCCCACTAAAGAGATAAAAGTGTCAGTCGGCGTTCGTCGGAGCAGCATGAGCAGCAGCTGTGGCAGCATCGGTTACTGCAGCAGCGGTTATTACAGCAGCAGTCCGACGCTCAGCAGCAGTCCGCCTGTCCTCTGCAACCCTAAATCTGGTAGGAGAACCAGGTTATAGAGTGTGGTTTGTGATGGACCCCACTGTACAACCCTTATCAAAACTCTGTTGGTGTAAATAGCTGAAGTGTAATCGGGTAGTTTGTCTTAGTTTAACTGCCAGCTTTTCTAAAGCTGTGGTTTTAGGTGACATCAGAGAGAGTTAAATGAAGTCTGCAATAGACAGCAGTAAGAAATATTGGTTGGAGCTAAGCTCATAACTGAATGGGAATAAATGAAAGTGATTTTTAGTTATGTCTACATACTGAAAGATGAATGGTATCTGAGAGAAGCCTACTAATGCCAATGTTATTTAAAAGTTGTTATTAAACATAATGAGTTTACCTCAGATATGTCAAATGGTCACTCAGAGAAGCAAATTAGAGGTTTCTGTTACACAGTCGCAGCTTCAGTCTGCGCTGCTGCTTGTGTCTGTGTCACATAATAAAGCAGACGTGTCAAACTCATAGTGGGGGGGCACACAGCCCAGTTTGAGCTTCAGTCTAATAACAAACAAATGTTTGCCTTATAACCTTTTAAACAGTTGTTTCCCCCTTCTTTTAGCGTTGTTTAATTCATAATTTTTTCCATATTATTTACAAAACATAAATAAAAGCCACACATCTCCTGGCTTACACTTTAAGAAATAAAAAAAACTACAGAAAAGGTCTTCCTGTTTTTTTTTGGTTTTTTTTTACCAGTGGCTGACAGTAAATAGTGAAAAATTGGAACTTTTCAGTTCTTTAATGTAATACTGGCAACAAAACACTGTTATCGGTTACTTTACTTTGCTGTTATATGCCAGTCAATGTGTGAGGTCTTTGTTAGTAAGAGAACTGTAAAATGCGCAAAACAAAAGTCTGAACTTTGTACCCCCCTGTGGTAAACAGCAGAAAGTGTGCGAGCAGGAACACTGCACAGCCGTTCTATCAGTAGATATTTTACTGTTATTTTTTTAAATAAAAGTTACCAAATGTAACAGCAAAGTTGCTCAGTTGGAAACAAGCTTGAGAATCACTGCCCTGAGGGGACTGTCAGGTGCACAAGTTGAAATAATGTATAATTTAAAAGAAAAAAATCACAAAGTTGAAAACTGAATATCTGCCTATTAAACACACAAAAGACTCACAACAGGTCATACCACAGATGACTTACAGATGACTCTGTCATTTATTCCATCGCACGTTGTGAATTAGTTTGTTTTTTCTGTGGAAAGAAATGCCGGAGAGAAATAATGAGCGCACATTTACAGACGTGCACTGCCTGTTCCAAGTGATAATCACACCTGTCATTTGGAGAAGAGCCGCTTTAAATTCTTGGTGCAGATTTGAAAGTTTGCAAGTGATGCCTGTTTTTTTTTTGCTACTTTGAGGTGTCCTCTGATGTGTCTAATTCAAGTAGAGTCCTTGACAAGATTCTCTTTGTGCCAGCCCTCCTTTTAGCCTTCGTACTCACACATGGTACACAATGAACCGGAAGGAAAGGAAGGCACACACACACGCGCACGTGCACACGCACACACACACACACACACACACACACACACACACACACACACACACACACACACACAGAGTAAGGGTATTTCCCCTTTGCTTCACAATAACTTTTAGTAATTCTGTGTATCAAATCATCGGAAGATGAGGAGAAAAAAATTCACAGCAGATGATACAAATAACATGAGTAGGATCAGCGTTGTTCAATGTTTTCATAAAATCACACCATAAAGAAACCCCATTGAAACCCCATTAAAAAAAAGATTTAATCCTGCATGACACAGAAGCAACAGATAACAGAGTATTAGGAGAAACTGTCCTGGATATCTGATCAAATCAGAGTTCCACAGAGAGATTATGAAAAAATCCAGCTGAAGAGGATTAGAGGTCTTTCTCACTTCACTTCCTCTTCTTTATCAGATTGGAGATAAGTGTTTCCATGTAGACCATAAGTGATTTGTTAAGCACAGATGGCAGCCTGTTTGAAGAATGTCCTGTTGGGTTTGTAATTTGCTTTTAGCTTTTTAAGATTTGGTGTTTTGTTGCACATATTCAGTTCATTTATAGTTCTTTACTAAATGCAAAGCACCTGTTGAAGTCTGAATTCAGTGTGCACACAAAGGCTGAAAGGTGAAGAAGAGTCTAGCTAAGTTATCTTCCTGCAAAAAATCCTGACAAGATATTTGTTGAATGGGAATAGCTGATTTCTAAAATTTCTGGGACGAGATTAAAGGAAATCTGGCTTTTCCTAAAAACCTATTATCAATTTAATATATGCAACCATGAAATCAGATGAGTGCCACAACCTGGACAGGGTCCCATTGTAAGTTTTTACAGGAGACGAGAACTTCTTTGAAAAATGCTCAATAAAAAAGCTTTCGAGAGTTCAGGAAACAACTGTGGCCAGTCAGGACTTCTTTAGACAGCTGAGACATGGTCGGATCTGGAAAAGGTCAAATGGACCTTAAAGGAAAAATGAGGAAGTCAAAGAAATTTCCAGTAGAAAAACAGTGGAAATTAATTGATTTACTAAATACATAAATGGGGAAACTGTAACTTATGGCCTTTACATAACATAAAGCATAAAGCTATAGCGTCATTCAGTGATTCATAAAAAATACCCATAAATCATAGCAGTGTGTAATAATCATCAAACCTCATAAAAGTTATTGATTCATGATTTCATTGAAAAGGTGCCTCACTGTATTGAACAGAACACAATCAGCAGCAGACTGAAGAATCGGAATGAAGCGATTGTCTAAAAAGCATCAAAACATTTAGTTTAACTTGTGTTTAAGTGTTCTATTACTGTATCTCCCCTCTAGCTCTCTAATTTCTTTTTGGAATAAATAAGGACTTTTCAAATCATTTTTGAAACACAAACGTTTAGTGGATCCTTGTGGAGAGTCATGTTGATGTGAGTACTGGTTAGGGGAAGTCAGAGGAGGGGAAGGAAAGCCATACTGTTTGAGGAAGCAGTGTGCCTCAAGGCGTTATTAGCAATGTGACCAACATTCACAATTTCTGCACACAAACACATTTTTTTCAACCAAATATAGAAACAAAGGCTAAAATCTGAATATACAATCCCTATTTCACATGTTTGCAGATGTATTGTATATTGGTGTGTCTTATAATCACTGTATTTTATGTTGTGTGACTTTATCAACAGTCCTGAAGAGACAAGTAAGTCCAGAGGAGCTGCAGAGACCAGGGGGACCTTTTATAAAGAAGACATTCACTGTAGGACACACAGACACACACACACACACACACGCACGCGTACGCACACACACACACACACGTTTGAATACATGTGAAAGGTCCCATGACTCATGGACATCTGCAGACTGCACAGATAGATCTATTTCTATTCTTTTTCTTAGATAAGTGCGATCAGCACAGAATCCCAGATGAGTATCACATGACAGAAAGTACTGTATAATGTGTGTACAGTATTTAGTGTTCATTCTTGATATTTTTGGAACAGTATTTGGTGTAAAGATTCCTTCACCGTCTGTAGCTAGCTGCAAATCATTTACTCAGTTTAAACACTGAGCGCGGGACTCTAAAGAAATGATGTATCCAGCATTTCCTCTGCTGCTGTCGTCCTCAGATTGTAGGCGATGCTGTGGGCTGGGGCTTTGTGGTGCGAGGAAGCAAACCCTGTCACATCCAGGCTGTGGATCCAGGTGGACCTGCAGCCGCTGCTGGCATGAAGGTGAGACTAGTAGAGATGTATGAACTCCTGAATGAGTGGTGAACCCGTGCACGCGTCTCTCATCAGCTGGAATAAAGAGAACAATAGAAAAGAAGGTAGATGTCACCAGTTGTAGTGTGGATTGAGCAATATCTTAAAGGTTTGATAAAAGCAGGTAATGAAGCAGAGAATCTGTGCCAGAGTCAGGTTCTTTAGAGGCTCAGGATCTTTAATGATCTGGGCCATCTCCGGTTCATTGCAGTGTTTTTGTATATGTGTGAATAGGCTGTCAATAATCATGCAAACTACCTGTATTTCAGAGATAGGGCCATCTGTTTCCAAGCAATGGAAAATGTAGGTATTTACACAGGCAGTAGAGTTTTTATGAAAAAGAATGACTGCAAGTCTGCTTTCTCCAGAGAGCACTTCTTATTGAATTCGCGTTAGTCATTTATACTGCACATTTTTATTTCAAGAGGATGGCTCCTTTAAGCATGTCGGCGCAGTGTTTAAACATTAAACAAGAGTTTAAAGATTCTTTCTGTAGCTTCAGCCAGCAGCAGGAGGAGGAGGAGGAGGAGGATGGTCAGAGTGGGAGCGAAGAGTGGCAGAAACGTGTTGTAGGAAGGGGAAAAAAATCAATGAGTAAAAAAAGGATAATGTTAGCTGTGCTGCTACAGCTGGCATGAAGGTATGTCAACAAAGTGGCAGCAAGGAATCCTGGGAATGCCGAGCGCAGCAAATTTAACCGCAACACAGAATGGGAGGAGAGTGCAACGAGTGAATAAAATAGTAGAATGAGCCAGAAAAGGGAGCAGGGAATCACGAAACTTGGAGGAGAAAGTAGATTGAATTACTTAATTATTGAAAACATGTTACTTATGTGGGGTGGTCACTGATGGAAGCATGAGGGTATTTCCTTGGGCTCTGAGAAAAATGTCACAGGGATGAGTTTTTTTAAATTAAAGTAGAAAATTTGTGCAACTAGCTGAAAGAAAGGAGGGATGTCCTGACGAAGACACGTGAGCTGAAGACGAAGACTGGAAGAGGAGGAAGTAGGTAGAGCAGATGAGCTTGAGTATTAGCACTGAAAGAGGAAACGGCCTGTGGAAATAATATCGCTTCTGCTTTGGTTGCTGTTTATCACCATAGAAACACATATCTGCTTCATGTCAGTCATAAAGGTGTCCTCGCTCAGAGAGTCTGTCTCTGTGTATATCATTACTTCTCTTATTCTGGACTTAATTGTGTAATATGAAGACAGTTGCTTTCATTGTATGCTGTTTTTATTATAGGGTGAGCTGAGCAAACAATCTAACCATTAAGCCAGTTAATACCAAGCCAAAGCCAAATGTTACGTTTGATGTATCTGATTTTTAGTGTATCGTGTTTGTAAATTGTGTTCCGTGTGTGTGTGCGTGTGTGGATCAGCTTCTCCAGTTTATTTGTGAGGACCTAATTGCACTCCTTGCATTTCCTTGAACGTTCCACTTGAGGATTTTTATTGGTGTTTAATGAAACAGGAACACAGTCCTGAGAGGGACTGTCCTGCATAAGCTGTTGGAACTGTGGTGCAGGCGAAAGGCCGAAGTCACTGACCTCAGATTGCAGCCAGTAGAACGCCTCGTCATTCTCCTCGCATATACAGATGCTCTCAAACACTCTGCCACACTCTGTCAGTCTTTTCCTTTTCCAACACAAACAGACACACATCAGCATCATTGTGATCCATAATGGATACAAGCACTTATGTAACTCTCCGATACATCAGTCCTAGATCCGTTTCTAATTGACTTTTAACACAGCAGGTAGAGCGGCCTGTCTCAGCACAGCGTGTGCAGAACAATGGATTCTGTTATTGTTTTTATTCTGAATGGATAGAAAAGTGTTGTTTGCCTAACCCATAAAAGTCGACATTTTGAGTTTCAAGTATAATAAGACAGCTAATGTCTTCTGCACAAACATTTAATAATGAATGTTTTGATTATGATGATGATGCAAACACACAGAGGCTGTGCTGTGATATAAAACTGAACTTCCAAGCAGGACTGCTTTTCAGTCTCTGGTGTGTGTGTGTGTGTGTGTGTGTGTGTGTGTGTGATTGTGTGTAGTTTCCCCTGCTCTTTAATCCCCCAAGAGGCATACGTTCAAACACGTCCTTGTGTCCTGTATCACCTGAGTTGTTTCACACGGCTATTAACCTGTGTCTCTGTTGCATCTGTTCCTGCTTCTTTCATTTCTCTGTGTGAGAGGGATTTTAAAGATCTCAGCATGGAGAAACTTTTAGTCCAGCTGGACCCAAGCCAAGACTAACAACGCTGCAGCCTTAGAGAAGGAAAGTTGCAATGGGGGAGAAAGAGGGGTGGGATAAGATGGGGGAGGTATTGGAAGAGAGTTAAAGATAATGAGGGGAAAGGTGGAATAAAGACAGAAATGAATGGAACCAAAGATAAAGATGATATTCCCAAAAGTGAATGAAGAAGAGTGCTTTGACTCTGTAAATAGCGTAATGTAGGCTGTAGAGGTTTGGGTATGATTGCAGTGAGAGTCTTAAATTCCTCTTCTACACAGGATTAGCAGCCTGGCACCCCCCTCTTCATCATGCTTAATCTCGCTTTCCTCCTATTTCCTCTGCCTATTTTGAGCTTTCATGTACGGAAACATTTAGGAGTGCTGGAACAACATGGAGCAGCAATTGCTGTGAGGATATTTAAAGTGACCTCTCTCTACATGCACAGTATTCACATCTCTGTGTAAGGGGCAAGATTTCAGTAGCTGCTGCCGCTAGCATCATTCTGTATGCATCATGTTTCCTGAATGTCAAATCCATAAACCATCTGTTTTTTTTCCCTCGATCTTCACTCATCTGTCTGCACTCGGTTGATTTATGGGCCATTAACATATCAGAATAATGAGGTGCTTTTGTTCTCACTGACTAGTACTAAATCAATCCCTTTTGGCATCTTGCAGAGATTTTGAAAAGAGAAAAAAAACAAAACTTTGAGGGGCCAGTAACAGTAAAGCAGGCTGCAAAACCCCACCAAACCAAACCGCAGGAGCAGCATCATGTTGCAAGAACAGCAGCTTTGACAAGAAGTCTTATTTTTATCTGCAGCTCCAGAGTTGGAGAAGTGGTTAAAGGATAAGGTAGGGAGCATTCAGGCGTGACAGGGGAATGATTTGGAGTGAGGCGGTCATGTTGTACCCAGTGTTATTTAGCCTCAGTTATTGCTTTATATCAGTGAGCATGATCACTGGTTCCAGATAAGGCTGCTCTCACTGACACCTGTGTTAGGTTACATTAGTTGACGCTGAGAGTTGTGCTGGGCTGTCTTTGTATTGTTACAGATTAGAGTAAAGGACTGTGAAGTGCTCGTTTGTATGATCATTCATAGACTAGATGGATGTGGGCACCATTGGTTTGTAGGCTCACAATTTAAAGCTTCAATGTTGTCATCATATTGGATTTTTTTTGGGTTGTTTTTGTCTTTTGAAACTGGCCTTGAACATATTCAGAGTGGAGGGGAGGGCTGGGGATTTATTAGCTTAAGCAAGGGCTGGTTGGTTAATAAGATGGATCCTTAATTCACTTTCCTAATTCTGACTGACAAAAGAAAAGACTTGAACCTAAATGAGATGTAGGCTCCTTTGTGCCTTTCAGTACGAGTGAACACTGCATACCACGCCCTCAGTGATGCACAACTTTAGCCTTACTACACTTTAAATAGGTGAGTTATATGAAAATGGAAGATGTAGGTATAGAGATCAAACCGTTTTTTGGAACGAGCCTATAATCGGGTATTTCTGCTATGAAGTTGGGTAGTTTTTCATGAAAGATTGACTTGCTTTTGGAACCAACTTCAAGTGGCCTTATGAGGAACTACATTTGTTTCACTGGCGTCACCTTCAGCCCTCTAAACCGTCACTGCATGGTGATTTTGGCAGATTGATGCTAAGGTTTAATTCCACAGGCTTACTGAGATCAACACTATAGGAAAACAACAGAAGAAAAACCTACAACTAACTGAATGTTGTAGGTTTGAGTAGTCAGAGGATTATTTCCTTTGTAAAATTTCATCAAGTAATAACAAAGAGGACAGTTTTTTTAGAGTTTCCACTGGCCAGTGTGATCTTTCTAGATTGTGTGCTTGTCTCACTTAGAGCCCAAATAGTTGTGTTAGTGTACTTTGGGTTCACTGCAGCTTTAGATCGTACTTATGAGACTTAACTCACAAAGCAGGCTCGAGGTTGTTTCCAAGCTTTTGACAGCATAGAGACAGAGAGCTTTAGTTCTCTAAATGATTACCAGACCAAACATCTGGGTTTGGAGAATACAATTCTACCCTTCTGTAGGCTTGATTTGTTGATCTGAACCAACAAGCTGGGTTTTTTTTGGTTGGTTGGTTGTTGGAGCAAAATTTAAATATTTTTATCGCCCCCTTTTACTTCTGTGACTGGCTGAAGAATCACGTCTCCTGTTTGTGTCCGTCTTTCTCCAGGTGTGTCAGTTTGTGGTGTCGGTGAACGGACTGAACGTCCTCTGTCATGACTACCGAACCGTCAGCAACCTGATCCTGACTGGTCCCCGCACGATTGTCATGGAAGTGATGGAGGAGGTATAAGCATTAAAGAGAGCACCAAGAGGAAACCTCTTATAAGAGCAGTGCAGGAAAAAAATGTGGGGACTGGAGTAGTACTTGACCTCAAAACCACATCAACAGCGAAACACTGATGACTTGAAAGCACGTCTCACTGGCTCCAGTTCAACATTGTTTGAACAAGGCGGATGAGGAATGAGGGTATCATAGTCAGGTTGTTTTGGATTTTTTTCTGAGTTGAAGATTTTCAGAAGGATGTTAGAAGATGTGAAACTGAGTTTTGCCATTAGAACTTGTGGATGAGCGAGAAAAAGCTGAAAATGAGGAACAATATTCCACGGTGCCATGAAAGCAACCTCTCCCCCAGTGAGCTGTTGCTGGTGGCTGGACACTGCCCCCTGCTGAGGAGGACTCCACACTGCTACTTACTGCTACGTACATAGGGTTTCAGGGGGTCTTGCTGTTTTTTTCTTTCTTTGAAGACCCGTTATGGTCTGTGGGAAAAGACAAACTCCCGCCCCTGCCATATGACAAATGTAAAATATCAACTTAATTGATGTTGAGATGGATTTATTCCTAGCTGCTAGGAATTTCTTGGTGAACGTTATTAAGGTGATAAATTTACATGCCAAATTAACAGGCACACTGTATATAGAGAAGCTGTTAAAGCACAAAGTGCAGAAGTTCAGCTTTAGAAAAGCTGTCTCATTTAAAATCTTGTAAAAAATTTTAAACCCTGTTTTAATTAGCCCTGGCCACTCTGTCAGCATTGCCAAAAGAGGAAATACTAACAATAAGGATGACTGTAATTAGAGCCATACAAACCGGCCTTAATGTAAACTTCAACTTTGAGTAGATTCAATTTTAACTTTTATAAATTCTTTGATGTTAGAAGTATATTACAGATGAAATGGGCTATATGAACACTTACACAGTTAAGTGTTTTTAATTAAAAAAGCACTTGGTTGAGAAAAGCTTTCTGTATATGCTCATGGATACAGTGTTACAGTACACTCTCTCATCATTTACTCCGTCATCATCTCTACATGCAGAGCAGTTACACGTCAATTCTGAACTAAATATTTCTCAGACAGATAAGATGATACTGAAGAAGCTGAAAATTTCAGCACATATTTAGATTGAAATACGGTGGCCTTGTCTGATTTTGACTCTAATGGCAGATACTTCAAATATGAAATCATCTTATGTAAAGGGAGCATTTTGCTCCTATTTTTTCCCTTTAATTTTGTTCACCTAGATTTTGTAGAAGCTTGTTTCCACCAATGAAGAGAGAAATAAAAGCCATCCCATGAGTCAAAATGTAAGATGTAAGCAAGCTTCCATAACATCTTTTGACATATAAAGCCCACAGAGTTTATTCACAATGAAGAAAAACTTCAACTGTTCACATTGAGGCTACTTCCTGCTGAAGAATGTAGATAAATGCAGCCTTTCCCTGCATTTTTTTCATTGCTGTGAAAAAGTAAAGTAAAACATTATTCACCTTTCAATGCAACTTAAACACTGACTAACTGAGGTAAATAACAGGCAGGCTTTAATGAACGCTCTGTGCCAGAATACATGAATCATCTTCCTGCTGTGATGTGAACCAGTAAACATGTGAAACGCGAGTATAGCATCCACCCACGCCCGACAGTTTGTGATGCTTTTTACAGTTTTTAGAATGCTTCCATTAGATTTCAGTTTTAGCGCTTCACTGAAGCTGTTCTTTGTAAAAAAAAAAAGATAAAAAAAAAAGAAAAAATAAATAAAGATTTTGAATCCCATCTTGAATTAGCTCAAAGTTAGTTGGATTACACCAGGTGTGAAATATAGCCTCTAAATAACATGAGAATCACGTGTGTTCATATACGGCACCGTCACGTGTTTATACATGCTTGCATGAATTTAGAAAATAAAAAAAGAGCATGGATAAGTGACACTCATATTGTTCATACAGTATGTGTCTGTAGTCCTGAGTAACACTTGTTCCTTGTTTGTTTTAGACTAAACTACACTGCCTGCTTCACTGTACTACAAATGGTCCTGAAGTGGAATTTATTACTGCAAATAAACACAGATGCAGTAAAGTATACTTCTACTTCTACCACAGTATTTTCACAGTCTTTACTGCCAAACAGACCTGGGAAACTACCTCCAAATGCATCCTAAGTAATTAATTCAGTCTGTATGTTATTGATTTATCTTAATGTGCTTGGATGTTTCAGGCAGTGAAATGCTGTAAATATGAGCTTATTTGGCTTTATCTCCTAATCTTTTAGAACTGATTTAGCTGACAAATCATTTCAGATGCAAAGCAAATTTTAGGCCTTGAAAAGTCTTCGCTTCTACGTGGTTTCTGCACAGCCGTCCAATGTCCTCAACCGTATAAACGGTGGCTTTTTAAACTTGTTGCGAAATATTTCAGAGTTTCTTAGACTTACAGATTTTGTCTCAGAATCTGTGATCTACTTGTGTTGTTACATGGATGATGCCATACATTATGTTGTTAATATATTAATATTTGCAGTTTGACTTTACCTTGCAGCCATTCGATACGTTTCTCAATGCACAAAATAAGGTTTTCATTAGTCTGCTGTAGAGATTTCATTAATGTTTGATGTTAATATCTATACTTATACTTGGTATGGGTTCAATCTTTCTGTTTTTTTAATTAAAAACTCATATATATGCAGTTTTTAACACAGTGCTTCTTTTAGCTATCTGGAAAGAGATCATTGACTCTGTTCTGCAAATATTGTTTGTTTGCTTGATGCAGTTCAGGAGGACAGAAGCAGATGATGATCACAGTATAATTTGGGGCAAAAGAAAGTTTCATGTGTACTGAAGTTTTGATGGGGTTGTGTTTGCTGGGTTGGCTGAAACGGGTTTATTTGACTGTTAACTGAAAGCGTTTGCCTTAAGACCTCATTTTGCTGCAGATCACAGAAGATAGTGGTCACCTTTTCCCCTCATTCTCTTCTCCGTTCAGTCATTTGTGACTTTGCATTTCAAGCGATGGTTGCTGTAAGTCACCGATGCTTCAGCTCTAGTGACAATCAGTGTTTTACAGATGCCACCTTTCAAAAGCACAGCTGTAGTTTGATCTGACAGAATGGATGTCAGCCTTGATTTTGTCCTGTTGCCAGTTTTATTCTTCAGTGTTTCTGGCTTATAAGAGGTTAAACATTTTCAGCAGGTACAGCTGTTTGTTCTTTTT
>VUQK01043954.1:0-13999 GCA_015106715.1 Bujurquina vittata
GGCTCACCTGTCGGCGGCTCACCTGTCACCGGTGGCTCACCTGTCGGCGGCTCACCTGTAACCGGTTGCTCACCTGTCGGCGGCGGCTCACCCGTCGCCGGCGGCCCACCTGTCCCTGACAGCACACCTGTCGCTGACGGCCCACCTGTCGCTGACAGCCCACCTGTCACACACTCGTTGCTCTGGAGACTTTTACAGAGAGCGAGGACGTCGTCATCACCGAGTCTCTGAAGCTGGATGTTTCCTGGAAGCTTCAAGGTGAAAATCCTGCCACACAAACAGCTTTCCCACATCAGAGATCCAGATGTTCATATTCCAGTTATTCTGAATACATTTTTTCATTTTCAATATTTTGTCTTAAAATATTTTTTTTAGAAAGTTGACCACAGATCAGAGTTCATTTAAATTGAGTGTCAGCATCACACGATGGAGCCACATGTGAGCAAAGATTGTGATCATACTGGGCGAGCTTATTGCTCCATAATATTGGGGCAGTGCTCACAAATATCAATGAAAAACTACAAAGTAACAAAGCTCATTTACCCGCCGTGTTAAATGCTCCACGTGACTTGAAATATTTACCCTGTTTCCGGTGTCTTCTCTAAGGCTCGAGAAATCTCCGGGTTTACACGAAGCGCTCGCTCCGCGCACGCGGCTTCATAAAGCTCCGAGAGGCTCCGAGGGACCGCCATCATCAGCGACAACTGTTTGAGTTGCTACGGCAACAGGAGCGACGGAAGCCCGAAGCGCGGTTTGATCTCACAGGGGCATAAAATTAATGACGTAGGCAGTCTCAGGGACCAATGAAATTAAAGTACGTCGGAGGACTGTTGAAGGTTAAAAAATTTATGAAAAAATAAATAAAATAAATAATAAAGTCTGGGAAAACGCGACTGAAAGAGCAAACAACACAAGAATGTCGGAGGTCAAAATCATGAATTTAATAGAAAAAAATTCAAATTCAAAAAAATGTAAATTCAGGAGGACACGTGGCTAACATGATAAATCAAGTGGCACATTTATGTGAAACAATACTGCGGATTTATGAGTGCAAACTCGGACAATTGTGGGAAAAAATCCTGCAAAATTACAAAAAAGTTTGAATTCAGGAGAAAACAGAATGACAAATTTAAGAGAAATAAAATAAAATGATAAGAATAAAAAACGAAAAAGAGGGGAAAAAAACAGGCTAATTTACCATAAAACAGTGGTTCCCCTGGTCAGCAGTGCTGCAGCCCAGAAAATCCTGTGGGGCAGTAAATTCAGGTCAGAGTAATGAGCGATATCCAATAAGAAATAAAAAGTTTTAATTCACTTTTTATAGTGAATTAAATCTATAACTGTGCATACTTGTAATTTCAAACGGAATTTCTTTCATTACTGCGGCCTCCCCGAAGTACCTTCCAGGGCAACCATGGGTCCACGGCCCACACTTTGGTAACTACTGCAATAAAACATTGAAATATTTTTCATTTACACTTTTAATCTTGACATTTCTGGAAAATCTGCCAAGACAATTTAGGACCTAAAACTTAATCACAAACTTACACACAAAATGTACAAAAAAACCCAACTGGCAAATATGGAAAAAAGGCTAATTTCCCTAAAATTAGAGAAAAATTGAGAGAAAAACCTCACCTGAACTTTTGAGTTTTACTTTTATTTTTAAAGTTTCCTTTCAAAATTTATATAATTTTTTTTATTTCTTCTTCATAAAAATATAATAGAGATGTATTTAAGGTCAGTTCTCGGTTTGAAGCTATGCAGTAAACAGTATTTTAGCTTTACTGTGCTGACGCTACATGCAATGTTTTAATACCTCACAATAAAATTTAGAATCCACTTTAGAGTCAAAATTATTTGCACAATTTCCTTGGACATTATTGACATTTTGTAAGCACGTCCTGTGATTGATCATTCTCAGAAATTATTCTCACTGATCAGACACGTGCATTATTATTATTAGGGGTTTTACAGTTTACCAGGGTTACACTGCCGACTGTAAACCTTTCACCAGCCTGCAGAATCTGTTCAACAAATGTATTTTATTGCAATTCTTATGCTTTGAGAACAGATTGAAATATAAACAATTCTAAACAGATTTTTTAAAGAGGCTGCAGAGGCATAAAGAAACAAATAAAAAATGTTCACTACAACAAACCAATAGCACTCCATTTTTGTTCTCATCTTTATTTTCCTGCTCCTGTTTACATTTTTATACAGTAGAGAACTTGTATATGGAATTCACAAGTAAAGCAGACTTTTTCTAAAACATAAAAAAAAACCAAGAAAACAAACAGCTACTGTCATGTTAATAGAAATGCATTTTTGACTTTCAACACTGAAACAGCTGATTTACTTAAAAAAAAAAAAGAAGAAAAAAGCCTTTAATACATCAACAAGGCTTTGTTTACATCAATAAAGCCACCATTATCACATGTCACTGCAGGGTGGGACATTTATTGCTTGATAAATAAAAATGTTACATCTTATGAAGCTCCTACTCACTACGTTAACTATTAAAACGGAGTTGTACTGTCTCAGAGTTGTTACACGTGTTACTCCAACAAATAAAAGGAAGCTGGAACAGAAACAAAACTGCAGCCACACCGTCCGTTTTGGAGGAAACGTTAGCGTGAGGTTAGAAGAATTTAAAGGTACTTTTTGGAAAAAGCCTCTGAAAAATGTAATGCACGCATTCACCACCAGGAGGTGGTGTTTAGCTCAGTTGTCCACCCCAAAAAGCAGCACATCCTTCTGTGCGAGTTTTAAATTATTTCATGATAGTATCTTCAAACTTTGAGCTCATCTAATGTTTGTGTTTGCTTTATAAAAACAATGCAGTCTTTTAGCAACCAAAACAAGTCAGCTAAGTAACATTAATCTGGTGAAAATGTTGAGCTAATGTGATTGAATAATGTTTAAATGTCTCATGTTAGGCAGTCTGGCCACTACACTGACTCACTGCACCATCCTGTGGTCCAAAGTGGTATTACAGGAGAGTACAGCTCAGCCTTACTTTAACTATAGCTGAGATCACTCCCACACAGTGATGTTGACTTCACGTATCCAGGTCAGCTGTCTAAGCAGACCCTCCTCTTTCAGCCACCTACTTCAGCTCTTTCAGGGGACACCAACAACCTAGAGACACAATCTCTTCCAGGTGTCCCGAGTCTGCCCTGCGCCCTCCTCCCAGTCGGGTGTACCTGAAATCTATCGCTACAGGAGTCTAAACTCCCTCAGCCGGCTCCATCCAATGTTTCTACACCGAGCTCCTCATCGTCTCTCTCTCATCTCATTTTCCCGGCCACAGCTCGTGGTCACAGGTGAGAGCAGAAAGGTAGATTTACCTTTTGCATTCACACTCAGCTCTCTTTGCAACAGTGGCCCTGAACAGTTTTAGTAAACTCCAGAAAGTTTGAAACCATCCATCTTCATCTGCACATCCATGAGGGGGGAGGCAGGGTACACCCTGAACAGATGAGGCTATCACAGGACTCACACAGAACAACAACCATTCGCTCTCACCGTCTCTGCCGTTTACAAAAAGCACCTTTAAGCGTCCTGAAGCCAATCGAAGCTTCACTTTCTACCCTGGAAGAAAACGTAGACTCAGTTTCCATTTCAGATACTTCGGCATTAAGCTGGGTAGTGAAACAAGGAACCTGGATCAGATCATCAGACATCTGAACACCGTGAAGTTTAGAGATCTGCTGATTTGGCTTTTTTCCTCCTCCTGATTGAAAGACACCAATCAAAGTGATTATCTTTATGTGTATAACTGGTTATTGCTGGAAGATGACTGAATGCAGACCAGCTGACACTGCAGTGAACAGTTAGCAGGTTAGTCAAAGGCAGCATCGACGCTAAAACAGAAACATTAATGGGAGGTTAGAACAGTTTCTGATATTTTCTCATAGTCATTTCTTCATTAGAAAAATAGCTGCTCTGTTTGAGCCTCTCAGACCTCCATCACACTCTTTTTCCCAGCTGGTCACATGAACGTCGGCCTCTGACGGGGCTGAGCGAACAGCTCACGCTCTTTGTAAATGATCTCACTTTAGTTGAATTTCATTTCTAATAAAAATATGGGCGTTTTAAAAAGGCTGATTCTAGTCAGGTTTTACTTTGATAGTTTTGACCGCTAACAGCTTCAGTCGAGGGTTAATTTTTTTCTGCATTTCAGGGTTTGATGCTTTTCTGCAGACACTGAAGCTAAAGCAGTACAAACGCAGACAGATGACAGCTGAAGACATTTTGTCAATGAGCTAAAATAAAACTGATCAGCGGTGAATTTGAATAACTCAAACCTGTTTTTACAGGTCACAATATGACAAAAAGATTTCATGAAAAATGATACCTGAGGCCTGAAAGTGTCAGTCATTAAAGAGGAAGATAATGATTGGTGTTAATCATCTCAGGTTTCAGCCTCTGAAATAAAGATTTTGTCTGCTTTAAATCACTGAGCAGGAGTTTTGGGAGTGTTTGTCAGATAGAAAAAGACCTCTGAGGATGGCTTGAATTAATTCATGTCACGCTGGATTAAGTGGAGAGGGTCAACCTGAACGTGGCCTCACAAACTTTGGATTAAATGTCGCAGTTTCTGGTCCAACCTCAATGTTCGTTTCTAACCCGACTGCTCGGATTTCCTGATTGTAACGCTGACGGTCAAAACTATGAAAATAAAGCCAGAGGTGGAGATTTTGTTTGACCCCTTACAAAAATTGATTTAGCCTGAATATGAGCACTGACTTTATCCCAATCAGCGGAGGAGTGTTTAAGAGTGAGGCCGAGTGCTGATCGGTGTTACTCGGCCTCACTGCTGGGGGGGGATGCTGTCCATGTTGTCCACCGTCTTGATGATGACGATCTGCTCCAGGGTCTGTGCGGGCGAGGGCGGTGGCCGCAGCTGCTCCACCAGAGCGTGGAGGGTGTCCGAGTTGATGGTCTGCTCCTGGTCAGCGTCGAAGGTCACCTGGTCTGCGGTGGTCAGAGGGGTGTTTGTGGGCTCCGCCTTGAAGTCCTGGATGATGGCGGCGGTGTCTGCGGTGCTGTCAGTGGTCACGGCGGTGGCAGTCGCAGCAGAGTCGGTGGCGGCAGCATCAGAAGAAGCCGCGGCAGGGTCGCTAGCTTTGGGGTTGGGGGTGGCCGGCTCAGGGTTGGCCGGCTCGCCTTCGGGGATGGAGCCCAAACCTTTGTTCTCCTGGGAGAGTTTGCTCTGGACAAAGGCCACGGGATGGCTGGTGGACAGGAGGACCACTGCTCAAAGAAACACAAAGCTCAGTCAGACAACCAAGACTGAAAGCATTTATATTCCATCGTCCTGTAAGAGGTACAAAAGCAGAATTGGGAGCGCTGCTGGTGCACCTTTAAAACAGTGGAGGCGGCAGCAGCACAGCAGACTGTTCCAGGCAGAACCAACGCTCATGTTTAGCTGGATTTACAGTCGTGGGTTATGTCACCGTCTGCATGTGCAGATAGAGTTATGGTAGCAGAATACTAGCTACTGTTCATGCTCACTCAATAATATTATTAAAATCATGTCACTGGGATGGCAGCTCAACTCAAAGCTCCACTGTTAGTTAAGCTGAACGTCCTTTTGTTTGATTCTGAAGTCAGGGAAACCATTTTTCCTGCATAATCTGAAATATCCATGAGTTTTACAGACACAAATGATGTTAACATTTATTCCACTCTAATTTTGGGAAACTGGCCTCTGCTCAGCACTTCCTCTTTCTTTACCAAAAGCCTGAATTCACTTCCTCAATTTGCTGCTTCCTCTGCTGTCAGAGAGGAAGTTTCTGCTTTTGGTTGAAGCAGTGCCTCTGCAGGCAGCCTGCAGACAGCTCAGTGGGATGTTTACACGCTGCAGCATCCTGCTTTATTTCACGGGACACGGATACTTCAAAAACCTAATCCTAACCAGGATACTGATGCACGTGTAAACACACTGATGGGCTTCCAGCCTCAGGACTGAGTCACAATGGAAGTGAGGCAGCCTGATGCTGCAGTAGCAAACAACGTTAAATCCTATGGGTCCCAAAATATTATTCAATTACGCTTCATTAAAGTATATTTTAACATTCTATCTGTGAGTATATTCAGAAAGAATAAACAGTAAGAACATGCACAGGCTCACCAGCTCGGGCTCTCTCCTTGTGTTGCCGCACTTCATCTGCATGCGCCTTGTCCTGGTGTTTGATCATGTTCTTCACACTGGCAAACCTGTTACCACACAGCAGGCACTGCACGCCGCTGTTCCCCTCTGCAGACACACCACAGCACATTTAAATAGTGCAGCCGGACTCACTGCTCAGCTGTGTGGACGTGACAAGCTCTTTCTAATTAATCTTTGAGGCACATTTTAGTTATTTAGATCCAAATTCTGGCACTAGTTTGACCTAAACTATGGTCCAAAAATTCAAGTTTTAACATGGTGATAAAACACAGTCAAAACAAACCTTTAAACTCACCTGGGTGAAGTCGGCGCATGTGTTTCTTCAGTTCAGAAGACGTGACAAATTTTGCGTCGCATTTAGGCTGCGAGCATTTGTACGGAGTCTCACCTGAAACACAGAAAAATGTCCGTGAAAGCGTGAAACCTCTGTCCAGTTTGGCAGGAAGCCAGACCAGTGTCAGCAGTCTCACCTGTGTGTTTTCGTGTGTGGGCAATGAGAGAGGAAGACACGGAGAAGGACATGCCACATAGGTCGCACTGGTACGGTTTCTCCCCCGTGTGCCGGCGTTTGTGGTACGTCAACGTGCTGGACTGAGCGAACGCCTGCCCGCAGATGTCACAGACGTACGGTTTCTCCCCGCTGTGCAGTCTGCAGGAAACACGATTTTAAAATTCAAAATCATTTACATCGCTTCATTTCACAACAACAGTCACTCTCAAGTGCTTAAAAAAAGTCCCAGGTGAGGATGTCTGCAGGTAAAGGCTAAAAATACATAAAACAAGGACGAGACAAATAAAGCCATCACATAATCACCTTCACACCTTTTCTTTAATCAGCTCATCTAAGGGTGGGCTACAGCCAGATATGCCGGGTCACACACTCACGTACCTGATGTGTATTTTGTAATTGGACGAGGTAGCAAACTTGAAGCCGCAGCGCTCGCAGGTGTAGGGCTTCTCCTCGCCGTGGTGCATGCGGCGGTGAGCGACCAGCTGGCACTTCTGAGCGAAGCACTTGTCACAATCAGAACAGCTGAACGGCTTCTCGCCTGCGACGGAGAAACGGGAGGACAGGTTCAGCCGGTGATCACGGCGCCCGAGGTGTTAAATCAGAGTCAGTGGAGGTTACTGATCTGACGTCAGGCATTTACATTCACAAACATTAAGCACAGGTTTAATTTGAACCCAAAGACTTGCTGACTGATGTGACGTGTTCTCAATTTAGACTCATGATCTCAGCGCATGTTTGTACTCCACATCCTGTGTTTGGCTTCCTGCTTCCGGGGATTGTTTTGTGGCTCAGGAAACACCGTACAGCGCTGACACTGGAGGTGTCTGGCTGGTACAGACGACATGCGTACAGCTTACTCACATCAATATCACAGAGATGCATCGCAGAGACACTTTTACATGTTTAATGTCTGAATGGAACCTTTTCTCAAGCTGCTTCGAGCCAAATTGATGCTAAAATAATAAAAATGAAACACGGACATGTGCAGTGGGCGTCAGGAGACAGGAAGTAACAGGGAAGAGCTGAGGAACAATGTGGCTGGGTCACAGACTGTATGTAAAAGATGGACAAAGTCCTGTTCCATAAAATAAGACTTGAGTAATAAGCGAGCCCACAAACTCATCAGGAAAATGTTTCGTGATGTTATAAATCAAAGTAACTAGAGGGCCATTTCCCATAGACTTCTATACATTTGGACTTCAATGAGAGGTGTCGCCCCCTGTTGGCCATAATGTCCAGGATTTCTTGATGATAGCATCTTTATTCACTAAATTATAAATGTGCATTTTCATTCTTTCTGTGGCTCTATCGCACCTTCACAGAGAAACGGCCATGCTGCATCAATCCTGAGCTCACCTGTGTGTATGCGCAGGTGTGTTTTCAGCTGCGTGGCCTGTCTGAAGGTTTTGGAGCAGAAGATGCAGGCGAACGGTTTCAGCCCCTTGTGGATTTTCTCGTGGCGACGCAGGCTGCTCACGTCTTTAAACAGTTTGTTGCACTCAGTGCACGACAGCGACATCTCGCCCAGATCCAGTGCATCCATCTCTCCGATCTCACCCTCTTCCACCCCCTCCCCCGCCTCCTCCTCTGTGCCTACGCTCTCATCGCCCACCTCCTCCTCCTCCTCCTCGTCCTCCTCAACCTGTGCCCTGCTTCGGCCCCTGCCTCTCCCACGGCCTCTCCCCCTCCCACGGCCTCGCCCTCTCCTCCCGTCTCCGCTGCTCAGACGAGCTCTCTTGATACCGGACTCATCATCGTCTTCCTCCCCCTGCGAGGGGCTCCAGTCTGCTGAGGTGTCTCCAAAATCCTTCACACTTGTGTCAGAGTCATCCAAATAGAGTTCTTGAGTTCTAAGGCTTCCTCTTCCTCTCCCCCTGCCTCTCCCTCGCCCTCTCCCCCTCCCTCTATAGCTGTAGATTCTGGGTGTGCCATCAGCTGAGCTGCCCGCCTCCATCTGCTCACCACCCAAACTTTTAGGCCTCCTGCCTCTCTTCCTTCCCTGTCCTCTCCCTGTGCTCCTTGGCGTGTACTCTTCATCATCTTCCACAAACATAACTCTGCCCCCATCATCTTGTTCTCTGCCATCCTTCCCTTCTCCCTGCCATTCTCCCGTAACAGAGATGATGGAGAGGGGAACTGGTGAGCTGGGGCTGCCAGGGGAGGCGGGGCTGGGAGGCGAGAGACCCGCCTCCTTATCCAGCTCCGACTGTGATGTTTCGCCCAGCTCGGACCAGTGAGTGACCATTTCCTCCAGATATTTCGTGGCCTCGGACATTCCCAGGAAGACGGCCGCTCGTCGTACAGCTGCCTGTCTGGTGCTGAAAGCAGAAACAAAAAAATTTTACTCAACACGGCAGTGAGACGTGTAAATGTGCTTCAAACCATTTCTGTCTGAACAGATTATTACAGAACTTAGAAACTGTCCTACACTCTCTTGGGTGTCTCTAACAGCATATGGACTGATTTCTACTGAAGGATGTGATACTCAGTAAGGAGTATGCATGTTTCCCATAGACTTCCATCCAAATGTACGGAAGTCAATGGGAATCCCAACCTGCCACTAGCTGTCAGGGACAAACTGATGAGTGACGAATGAATCGCTTCCTGTGCGGACATCCCTGCCTTAGTGCTTCTCTTTTGCTCCCAGCATCAACAGTGAGCATCACCGCCTAACAAGAACGGAGTCCACTAATCACCAACTACACCAAACGACCGACTCCCGGCACAACACTAACTGCAACAACCAAACTGCACGTTTGATTCACGAGCAACAGAACGATGCACCTTCTCCTTTACCTGCTGAGGTTCATGTGTCCCGTGTAGATGAACTCCAGCAGCTTCTCCAGCGAGTAACGGCTGACCTTCTCAGGGTCCAAGGTCGTGATCTCTTGGCCCTTTTCTGCCTGGGCGGAGAAGTACTCGCTGAACGCAGCAAGGACGTTGCGGTGAGCCCTGAACTCCACGTCCTTCACCATTATGGTGATGTCACACAGAAAGTCCATCTCCCGCTGCTGGTGCAGGCGCTGCAGGAGCAGCTTCCCGTGGTTGAAGACATGTGCCATCGCTGCTGCTGGAAATCAGGCGAAGGCTCATCGTTAACACTACTGAATGGAAAAATCTGACTTTACACGATAAGAGACGTTTCTTTCCTGTTTGAGCCGTCGAGCTTTGGGGTGATGTAAACAATTCCCAGCTGCTCCGACACATTTATCCAGAATTTTCCTGCAGACACATTCCCAGTGTCCAGCATGCAGGTTTTAACCCAGGAAAATAAGTTTGTATAATATAAAAGTTTTTTAACCTCATGTTGGTAATTAGGATTTTATTTACTCAATTATAATAGAAAATCAGAAGTGGATGTAAAGGCACCGGTTTCTGTCAGCTGATGTAAAACACTAATGTGATAAAGATGAGTAATCAGTCACGTAAAGGCAATAATCCTGTTATTAATGGATAGAGATGACTGTTTATCCATGTTTTTATTTGTTTAGCATAGCTTTACATGAGCCACTTTATGTTATACCGGGCCGTGGTGCAGGAAGTGGGTGGGGCTTCTGCGCTTAACCCCCCCCCCCATTAATATTAGAAATTTATATTTCTGTGACATCATACAGATCCAGCTGCATGAAAGACTTAGACAACTTTTATTGTCATTCTTAATACACAAGTGTACACAGAATGAAATTTCGTTGCATTTGAAAGTGTTTAGAACTCTAAATTTCTCTTCTTTCTTTTAGCATAAATCAGTTCAAGTTCATTCAGAAAAGAATTAAGAAAACATTCAATCATAAAAAGGTCAAAAACAGGCTTAAGACAAATTCAGTTTTTCCAGTTAACTGAAAATCTGCAACAGTGAACCATCAGCACGGCTCTCTGGGCTTAAACTTTAAGAGGGGAGGAAAAAATATTAAAAATTACAGTAGTCGTGTAATTCAAAGCTGAAATTCATTGAAGTCCCCTTTTATAACCGAATACCTACAGAAGGTCTCATTGCTACAGTGAACAACAGGAACTTTCCTGTTATTTATTTAAATGCTTACAGTAAAAATTTTTCCCCAATTTTCTGTAATTTGTAAATTTTTCATTCATTCTGAACAGGTAAATGTTAAAATGATTCCGTCCTTTCAGATTTTACAAACCCACCTGGACCTGCACGTTTGACACACCTGGTCTGAGACCAGGTCAAAGAACATCACGGCCCTGATTTGAGACCTTCTAAAGCTTCGGGCGCGTCACTGAACAATACTTGGAACCTGTTTGAGGTCTTTGATTATTCTCTCACACCTGAGAAAGTCAACGCTTTAATAAGGCCAGATTTTATATTCACTTACTCGCAGCCAACAGGAAAGAAGCAAGAAATAGAACTTCTAATAATTTCATACTTTTGCTTATTGGGAAAAGAAACAAAAAGCCTTTCCACAGTCTCTGAAACAGACAGAGCCTTCGTCTACGACTTTCTCCAGCAACGATCACATCAGATTATATTTTACTGTGATTTGTCCATATTCTGTTTATTTGACACATCTTTTGCTGTATTGTCCTTTGTGACTGCTCCTCTGTGAAAAGCTTTTACAAATAAATTTTATTTACCTCTCTGAATATTTACCTGTGCTACTACACCTGAATACGTCACAAAGCCACAAACAGCACATGACTAGTAAACCTTCACATTAGGTTTATATTAATCACTGCAGAAAATCCAGGCTAATATTTCTAAAATCACAAAAATAACCAGAACCCATGAAAACACAGCTTTGTCGAGGACTTTGAAAACTTATAAGAGTAAAAACTTACTGTTAGTGTCAGAGCTGCTGAAGAGCCACAGCTTCGCCTCCTCTTTGCTCTCAGTTTGAAGATTTCTCCGCTGTTAATGACAAAGAGTGTAAGGATGAGCCACGCTGCATGCTCACCGGCTAGTTAACAGTTCACAGTCTAAATACGGGCTCATGAGCATCTAACGTGTGAATAAAAGCTTCTGCTCAGGTATAATGCTCTGAATCTGAAGCCTTGGCAGGTGAGATGAAGAAGCAGTTTTGGAAAATAAAAGCTCCCGCCCGCTTCCTGAGCAGGCCCCAGGCTGCGGCTAACGCTAACAGCGGGGTCGCGGTTGGGTTAAATTTACTTCTGCTCGTCGCTCGAGTCTCCAAACGAGACTTATAAACAGTTTATACGAAATACAAGCCTCCAAAGAGGCGAGAACAGCCCGCGGGTGTTCGGGCAGAGCGGATCATTCACGAGGCTCAAGCTAACTGTTTTCGTAGTGGTAAAAAGCGCGCAAAACATTGTGCTCTTATTTCGAAGGATTTGTACCGGCGTTGCCGACGTAAGCGGCCACAAAACGCTGCACGCGCTTATTTTAGCGGCAGCTAATGCGCATACGTCGCGATATACAATAAGCAAATTGTGTAAATAAGCGATTTTACTCCACAACAAAGTAAATAAAAGCAGAAAAGTACCTTCTAATATCCGCGATCTCCGGCCATAATCCACGTGACGTCAAAGTTCTCGCGAGACTACAATGTTGGTCAAAGAGAAGCTGGGTTCGGTCAAGATGAACACCGTCACGTCCCGACAACGGACGACAGTTGGGGGCGGTAATTATCGCAGGAATCAGAATACTTTATTGATCCCAGAGGGAAATTCCTGTTGTTACAGCCATTAGTAGAAAGGATAAAACACTAATAATGTAAATAAATTAAAACTAAAACACAGAAATTTAAAACCAAAAGATCAATTTCAAATATATACATTGTACACATACTGTCCCTGACAGAGGTTCTGTCGCCTATCCATGTTGTGGAAACAAATGCTTATACCCTGACTTTAAATTCATCCATTGCATTTAGAAATGACTCATATGAAAGCTGAAACCCTCCCAAATGAGGTTTAATTTACGAAAAAAAATTTGCTTCACTGCAGAAATATTGGCCATTTAATGAACACAGAAAGGTCAGATTTTGGAAAGACAAAAGTTCTGTCGCCTTGTCATATAATGCACCCAATCCTAGTTTACATCCTCACCTGTGCTCACTAATTGATCGGTTAATTAGTGGGTATGTATAAAAAGAACCCCAGCACCCCAGACCTTCACTTGAACTCCAACTTGACTTCTGACAACATGCCAAAAAGCCACCCTGTGACCAAAGCCTTGATTGTCAAGAGGCTGAAGACCAGATCCACTGCAGAGGCACCTTTAATGTGTCTCAGCGTCAAGTACAAACAATTAAAAAAAGATGTGAAGGGACTGGTGATGTTTCTGACAAGCCCAGGTCTGGCAGATCCCGCAAGACAACTGCTCAGGAGGAACGTTTGCTGGTTAGAAAATCCAAAGCCAGCCCCTTTTTCACTGCAGCAGAGCTCCACCAGGCCTGGTCACCTCAAGTCCCTGTGTCAACTAGAACAGTTTGTAGGATTCTGTGTCGAAATGTCCTCCATGGTCGAATCAGTGCCCAGAAGCCAGCACTAAACAAAAGCCAATTGTAAAACTGTGTGGTATTTGCCAAGGCCCACAGCCTGCTAAACGGATGGACGCTGGAAAAGTAGCAGAAGGTGGATTTCTCAGATGAATCTTCAGTTCAATTACACCACAACTGCCTCAAATACTTCAAGTTGGTGGTAGAAAGATCATGGTTTGTGGTTACATTCAGTATGGGGGTGTGCGAAACATTTGCAAGGTGGAAGGCAATGTCAGTAGCCTAAAATATCAAGATTATTAGCTACCTCTTACATTCCCAATCATAAAGGGGGCCAAATTTTGCAGCAGGATGGTGCTCCATCTCATACACCCATCTCTACATCAAAGTTCCTCAAGGCGAAGAAGATCAAGGTGCTCCAGGACTGGCCAGCCCAGTCACCAGACATGAACACCATTGAGCATGTTTGGGGTAGGATGAAAGAGGAAGCTTGGAAGACAAAACCAAAGAATCTTGATGAACTCTGGGAGGCATGTAAGACTGCATTCTTGGCTATTCCTGATGACTTCATCAATAAATTGTATGACTCATTGTTGAACCACATGGATGCAGTCCTTCAAGTTCATGGAAGTCACACAAAATATTAATAAACAGACGTGGCAGATAAAACCTCGGTCTGGTGCTTGAAGGCATAGCAAAGCGTTACAATATCTTTGTATTTGAAGTAAATTATTTGTTTGATTTTTACATTACTTTCTGTGGGCGACAGAACTTTTGCCTTGCCAAAATCTGACCTTTCTGTGTTCATTAAATAATCAATATTTCTGCAGTGATGCAAATTTATTTTCGTAAATTAAACCTCATTTGGGAGGGCTTCAGCTTTCATGTGAGTCATTT
>VUQK01043955.1:0-10848 GCA_015106715.1 Bujurquina vittata
ATGTAATTATAAGAGCACCGAGGCGTATAATTACCTTCAAAGCCATAAAATCAATAAAGTAATGCTGAAAAAACAAGGCAACTTTATTTCCCTTAAAGCGGCAGTAGAGCCGAGCCAGAGCATTAGCCAAGCTAAGCACTTAGCATCGGTCATGTTAAAAGACAGTGGAGCGGTGGAGACAGCTGTTTCTGTATCGCCCGATTAGTGAAATCGTTTATGCGGCAGCTATTCTGTGGCAGGTATATCAATTATCTGGATATCAGAATGCTCGGATCACTGAAACTGAAACACTGGACTGACTGAAGGCTGTGATCGGGGAAACACTCAGCTGCTAGCTTGCTAACTGCTACGAGATTGCATGTGGAAGCCACACATTGTTAAAGCTCTGTGTGTGCGGTGCGCCCGATCAGTGATAATACCAGGATAAATTATTATGTGATACAGAAATGCCGTACAGAGATATCATTGCTATAGTAATATCATTTGTTTCTATTCTCTACTGTGCACAACAAGACCAGCCCGGGCATGTCTGGCAGTAAGAGCTGTGTGTCAGCCTTGAATGACAATTTAGGACCTGGAAAGAGTCCAATTAAAGACACATGTTACACAGTCAATTCAAATTTTCAATCCAAGAAAATTTACAGCTGGGATAAGCTGCAGTCCTCCCACGACCTATAACTGGATAAGCGGAAGAAGATGGATGGATAGACTTTTTGAAATTAAATGCTAGGTAAACAAAAGTAATGAAGGTTCTATTCACTTTAGTTACAGAGATCTAATTAATGTAATTAATAACATCTGCATTAACTTAATGCCTCGTGTTAAAACGGCTGCTATGAAAAATAAATGTGAGTGGACGCCTGCATTTGCTTAAAGCATAGAGACATAATTGTGAGATTATTTTTACAGTATCATGCTCTGTAACATTGAGTTGGTTAATTTTAGGTTGTGTCATTTTTTTTAAATGTATTTTTCACAGCTCTGTAAGTCTTAAATGCTGTATACAGAGTGTGTCAACTGTCAAAGCTAACATTTAGAATGATCACTCAAAAGGGTAAAGCATACCCTATTGAGACCTGCAAAAAGGCATATAAGTATGCCAAATGTAGAAACAAATTTCTAATGAGAAAAAAATGTACTTTGATATATTCAGTGAGAAAACAAACAAGCTTATAAAGTATGTGAAGTCCATAAACTCAAAATGTTACTATATGCATCACAATCCTTCTTAGTGAAGTTGCAACATCACACCTTGATCACAACCCAGTTTCCCAGAACTAAGGTTAAGACTGTTGCTAACAGGCTTGCTGTCAGGCTGCAGTAGCAATATCTAATATGACACACATTTCTCTTTAAAATTATTATTTAGGATGTTTTTTTTTGTTTGTTTTTTACATTGAATGTTTGCATATAAGATCAATTTGAATGTCTGTTCCAAATATTACTTTCCATGATAACTAAAAATTGGTACAGGCCCTGTAAAATGATTACTCTAGTCAGCAAGTCAAAAGATATATTAAAAAAAAAGACAACAGGCACAACAGCATATCACATTAGCTTCCTCATTACGGGGAAAATGGAGCATAGTAAACTGAATACAAACCAGTGTCCAATATTCCACTATAATCTTATTATATTATATTCTACTTTAATTCCATATCATCTGTTATCATTTGACACACACACGCAGGCACACACACACACACGCACGCACACACAGCAAAATATTCAGCATTGTTCTGCAAGAATTGCTAGAAAACATTTAAATGTGTTTTGTGAGATGTCAGTGTGGACAGTTTAGTTCGCATACAAAAAAAAACCCCTTTTCAAACGATCATAGTTTCAGTTCTTCTTTTGCTAAATTAAGAAGTGCTGCAGCCGCTCGATGTGTAGCTACATTTCAGTTTGTGTTCACATTCTTTCACAAACTGCCTCATGAGTCTGAGGCCGCATCAAGGAAACAAGCAAACCAGGAATGTGAATGACAGGTTTTAAAGAGCGAGGAGCAAGATGCTGGGAAGGTTACTAACCTTTTTCCTCCATGTTGCTGGGAGTGTCTCCAGAGCTCTGGGGAAGACCGACAGACCAGTAGGACATTCTTCTCTGAGCTACTTGTTAGGTTAACCGCTGTCGGATCAAAGAGAAGGCCTTGATTTAGCTGTCAACCTGCACACAGACAAAGCAGTTGTGATAAAGAACAAACACATACTCTCTGAATCAATACAAAATCTAATTTTACCAGTTAAGTGCAGATAATTGGCTGAGATGCCTAAATGGTACCATTAAAAGAAAAACAATTTCAGGTGTGCTAAAACGCAAGAGGACTGCTAGTATTTCACTGCACTGTAAAACATTGCTGAGCAGCATACAGTTAGGTTCAGGTTTCTGGACAATCACACTTTTTAAATTTCCTTCTGTGCACCATCATCGTGGATTCAACAACCCCAATTCTTTCTGAAGTGCTCCTGAGCCCACGTGCTAATATCCGTTTCATGCAGTGCCACCTGAAGGATCGAAGGTCACGGACTTTCAATGTTGGTTTCCAGGTTGTGGTGAACCTCGCCCCATCCTTGCGTGTGAACGACTGAGCCCTTCGGGGATGCTCCCTTTATATCCAATCATGACACTCACATGTTTCCAAAGCGAAAGCCATATTATCTGTTCACCTGTGGAACGTTCCAAACAGGTTTGTTTTTTGTTTTTTAGCATTCCTCAACTTTCCCACTCTTTTTTGTGGCCCCAGTCCCAACTCTTTTGGAACCTGTTGCAGGCCTCAAATTCAAAATGAGTTTATCAGTCTGAACATTAAATATCTTGTCTTTGTAGTGGATTCAATTGAATATAGGTTGAAAAGGATTTGAAAATCATCGTATTCTGTTTTTACATCCCAAGTTCATTGGAATTGGGGTTGTAAATCAACGAATCAAGGTGTGACTAAAGTCAAACCGATCTGAGCCTTTGGCGGAACAATAACATAATCCGACTGGTGTATCCTCAATCACTGGGGCTTACAGAGGAAAACCATATAATTTATGTATCATTTATAGCACTATAATCAGGGGTTAACTGAGGGCAGACGTCCGTAAGTTGTGTTCACAATACTTCCAGCATCTTAGCAAGCAGTAGTGAAAAGGAGTGAAAATAAAGGGAATGGCTTATAGCAGGTAATTTTAAATGCAACGTTTCTAAATGCTCAACAAATATCAGCAAACACAAAAAGTGTCTGCAGTTTGTCACACAGTGTGTTTCCTAGCTAAAAAAACAGGGAGAGAAAAGAATAAGAGAGAAGTTCTCTCAGATGGAGAAAGATGATCTGAAGTGCTTTTATGAATGTGTGTGTGAATGGCAGAGGAGGGAAGCAACAAAGAGAGAGGACAGGAGAGGTTATATTGAAAGGTAAGGGCTGCAAAACAAACTGATCTATACTAACTTTGTGTAATTCAAATGAAAATACTGCCGTTTAGAGCATGATAAACAGGTCAGCTTGCTGTACTGCATTTACAGTAAAGCTCTGTGTTGGTGCACAGAGGCTGTGTTCGTGGTCACAGTTACATGAAGTGTAGCAGAGACGAGTTTGAATCAAAGCCGCTGAGGCTGAGATTCATTCACTGAATTCAACATTTATGCAACCTGTATGCTGTCAGTGTAGGGGAGGAAAATCAGCTGCTGTGAAATACTGGGTTACAGCTTTTTGAATTCATCCACACAGAGCAGTAAACCTCAGAGCAGCAGGAGGTCAGCTGATCACAGCCTGCACACCAAGAAAATGTACTGACGCTCACAATAGAAAGCTGTGATTCTTCTCCTCATGCGGAGCTGCTACAGCTGATTTTAGGGTTCCTCCATCTCCTGAATCCCACTTAAAGCCCTGAGGATACTCATTTTTGTGTTTAGGTATGGCGGCACTGTCATCCTCTGCTATGCAGGACACAGGATATGTTTTTTAAATTGTTAAAACTGTTTTTGAATTCCCTTTCACAGCTTGTGTTCTACAAAACAGATTCAAGCTGAATACATTCATTAAAATTAAAATTTAGATTGTATTCTCATTTATTATTTTATATTATTACAATAATATATAATGAGGTTCTGTTAGCGTTACACAAAAAAAGCAGGTAGAAACGTCCTCCAAAGAGCTACTTTTACTTTCTTACTTTGAGTACATTTCAGAGCCTGTGCTTTTTTACTTTTACTTGAGTAAAGTTGAACCAGTACTTTACATTTAACTCAAGTCATCTTCTGGAACTACAAAGCATACTCTATTGGGTTGAGATTAGCTGACTCATTTTGCCATTGATGAGTATCCATTTTTTTAACCTTGAGAAACTCTTGGGCTGCTTTTGCGCCATCCATTTGCACTGTGTAGTCCTGTGCTAAGATTTGGCTAAATCTGAGCAGAAAGTATAAAACTCTACATCTCATAATTATAGCTCAGGAGGTAGAGCAGGTCACCCAATGATCAAAATGTCAGCGGTTCGATTCCTGGCTGCTCCGGGCCGCATGCCAAAGTATCCCTGGGCAAGATGCTGAACCCCAAGTTGCTCTCCGATGAATGTGTTAGACAGTAAGCACTTATCTAAGTTACACATGGAAGTGCTTGTGTGATTGGGTAAATCTGGTAGCTAATCTCAAGCCCTGTAAATGGGGGATTATGCATGAAAATATAAAACTTCTAAGCATTTAAACACGATTTCTTTTAAAACCCTTGAAAATCTGCATATGTTTTCTTTCCATATTGAGCACTTGGCAACTGTGGGAAGAAAAAACTCCAGTAAGTAGAATCAGGCAGAATGGCTATAAGAAAAGATTGTGGACCTCTGAAAAGCAAAAGACAAAACACTATTGGCCAATACCTGCCTTGCTGACTGATACAGGGACACATAAGAAAGCATTTAATGATGTCAGTGGCACGCACGCACGTGCGCGCACACACACACTGACATCAAAACATTTGTTCCAACATCTGTAAGAAACAGATGCTACAACAACTATAGATTGATGAGGTACAACACAAAGGCTATGAAAACTGAGAGCCAGGATGACAGGTTGGGGGGGTGGGAGATATCACCATGACTACACCTGAAAGATAAGATCATGGCTAAGCTGGAAACCTGGACCTGAGAACAGCACCCCCACCAAGACTGGAAATACTGGAAGAGCATACGGAGAAGGATGCAACCCACCACACCAATACTCAGCAGCTAGTGCATCTAAGAGCTGACCACAGCAACCATCACACACATTCAGGACAGAGTGTCACATATGCAGAGCTGGACAGCACCGGGCCCTGGCCTCTGGTTGCTTGTTTTTGAACTGTTTCACTGTTACTGGGGGGCTAGAGCTTATTTTTTCTTTTCTTTTTTCATTTTGACCCTATTGCCTTTTTATTATTTCACTAACACATACTATTCATCCACCCATTTTCTTAAAGGCATAGTTCAAGGTTTACTACCACAGTACTCATTCTTGCAAATGAACATTAACACAAACTCGCCCTCTGATGAACACATCAGAGAACAACTTGGGGTTCAGTATCTTGCCCAAAGCATGCAGACTGGAGTGGCCAGAAATCAAACCCCCGACCCTCCGATTAGTAGATCACCTGCTCTCTCTCCTGAGCCACAGCTATGGAATCATATTTATGTCAAAAATCACGTGAGTACCTCTCTGCTCCTCCAGACATGGTGGAGTTACATGTGCTTGCTGCAGACTGAGTAGCTTTTTGCTGGGAGATTTATTTGTCTGTTTTGGCCAAAGTTATAATTGCTAGATCCCAACACACACACACCCCCACCCCCCGATCTTCATTTTGATTTTCTTTTAGGCATGCGATTCCGTACAACAGCTTATTGGGACAGGAGTGCAGAGACTTCAGAATAGACTTCAGAACTTGCCTTTGAATCCTCTAGTTGTAAAGATTTATTCAGCATTGAAGTCATTCAGAGACAGCTGTCAGTATTTCCACAGAAAACAATAATTGGTGACATTTAATTCAGCAAACTTATTTGGGGCTTAAAACAGCACTTAAGTTGCTGCCACAATGTAACTCGGTTTAACGCAGTAACCTGACCCGTCCTTCAAAGTGACCAATCACAGTAGGCTCCGCCCAAACAGTCTAAAGTCAGCTGACGAGCGAGGGAGCAGGATGCAGCTCCGGGTACAGCAGGGTACCCGGAGCTGCATCCCACATGCGAGGAATGAATATTTACTCTGAAACTCTTTTGTTCAAATCGCGTGTGATTTTTGACATAATTTTAATCCCATACACAGCCACCCCGTTACGGTGGAATTCTTGCAGATAAACTCGTCTTTTGATGGTACCACGTCTCCGGTCGGGCACCCTTACAATTTGGACAATGCAATCTCACACACACACACACACACACACACACACAGTATTCATGGGAATAAGCATTCTTCAGCTTTAGCCTGGTGTGTCAGTGGGGTGTGTGCGGGGTGCCTGTTTGACAGTCCAAATATGTGTGCGCCTCTGCCGCGTTGTACGTTGCGCAGCGATTTTTGGACTCCTAAACACCTCGCATATAACAACAACAATAATAACAAAATGCTTTCATTAATGGAACCTGTACACATGGAAGATATGTAGAAAATTGGCAGATTAAATCTGTTTGAGTGCGTCAATCAGATTTAATGAGACAAATCGCGACTCCCCGTATACAACATTATGGCCCAGCATTATTATCCAACTCACCGCATGGCTGAGAGCTCCAGGCAGACACAGAGCAGGTTTTACGGCTTTACTGGATTTTGCAGCCGCGGATTGTTTCAGGAAAATCTTTTACTAGACTTCCTGATTCCGCGATGCAAACTTTCCATTCCAGACGATTTTCGTCAAGTCGGATTAGACAACAAGAATTTCCGGATTCAATTTTCAAAATAAGACACTAAACCGTTCGTATAGTGGGAAAATTGCTCTCCAAAAAAGGAAGAAGAAAATCCCAAAACAAAACAAGACAAACATAAAACCCAGTATTAACACACTTAAACACCGACCCCGGAAGATTTGACCACATATTGTACCACACATTTATTTTATTCCTTCATTATAGTGACATCAGCACTGGTATTCTCTATACTTGCAGTCCTGCTAATAAAGTTTAAATGTGTAAAACTTTTACATATCAGGACATAATAAAAATCATCTGCTCTGTAGCAGGTCTTAACATTAACAAGCTTGATGTGCCATTATTTATTTAAGATTAAGCCAAAATGCAGGAGCAGTGCATGAAAAGCTGCAAGTATTCCCCCCATTAATCAACAGCTTGTAGAACCAACTTTAGCAGCAACAACTTGAACTTTTCTAGATGACTTTATCACATCGCTGTGGAGGAAGATTGGCCCACTCTTCTTCACAGCATTGCTTCGTTTCACTTTCATTCATTTACACACGGGCCTCTTCACGGGCCTATGCCAGGAAGCAGGTACAGCTACAAACTCTGGGTTTGTAACCCTAAAATGAGGAAACTGGTCTAGAAAGAGATTCAGTAAGTCCACCTGCACAGCAGGAGGCTCCAAACGGATCGGGATCATTGATTCAGAAAAGGTCCTGATCCAGTTCAGGCTCCAGTCATTTCCCAGCTCATCTACTTTGGATCCGTTCATAATGGATTCATTTTCCCGACACGATCTGCATACCGGGCAGCGCGGTGGCACGGTGGTTAGCACTGCTGCCCCACAGTTTGAATCCCATCTGGAAGGCCTGGCTTTGATTCCACCTCGGCCCGGCCTCTCTCTCTCTCTCTCTCTGTGGAGTTTGCATGTTCTCCCCGTGTCTGCGCGGGTTTCCCCCGGGTACTCCGGCTTCCTCCCACAGTCCAAAGACATGCACTTACTGGGCATAGGTTAATTGGCCAAAGGTGTGAATGGTTGTCTGTAACTCTGTGTTGGCCCTGCAACAGACTGGTGACCTGTACCCTGCCTCTTGCCCGATGTCAGCTGGGATAGGCTCCAGTCGGGTTGAGGTCTGAACTTGACTCTTTTTTTGAGCAGCAGTTTTTGGGATTGTTGTTGCTTTGCATGACCCAGGTTTACCCAAGCTGTATCTCTCAGACAGATGTCCTCACGTTTGACGCGAGAATAGTTCATGATCGACTCAATGACTGCAAGGTGCACAGGTCCTGTGGTTGCAAACAAACCCCCCCCCAACACCGTGTTACGAGGTGTTTGGTTTTCATGTAGCAGTGTGCATTATGGCAAAACAAATGTCCACTTTGGTCTAGTCTGTGCAAAGAACACTGTGGCACGTCTTGTGGTTTAATCAGATTCAACTTCGCTTTTTAAAATGAAAGGCTTTCAAACAAGTCTAACCCTGGAATGAATTTGCTGGGATTTTCACTCCTGGGAAGTTGGCAGCTATCTCAAATGTTTCCTACTTACTCAAGTTCCTCATATTTCTACTAACAAAAATTAAATAAATAAAATAAATAATTCATTCATATAATTAATGCCCTTCACATCTTTCCACTATCATTCATTGGGTCAGCATCTCCAAGGCCTTTTCTACAGAAGAGGATTAGGGCCACTATAAAAAAAAGCACCCATAATTCTGACTTTAATCTCACAATTCTGAGATTAAAGTCCGAATTCTGGGTGCCCTTTTCTTTTTTTTAGTGGCCCTAATCCTCTTCCGTACTTTTCAGATAGAAAGAAATCACATTCTTGTGCAAATGACACACAAAGTGTATTTTATTTTGTTTATTCTGAATTTCTATGAAAGTACAAAAGTAATGTGAGAAAAAAGTACAGTGGTGCTACCCAGGCAGTGATAACATTCTGTAACAGTGCTAAAATGAAAATGGCAAGGTAAATATTACCTTGTGTAATACTGGAGACAATATTTCTTTTTAACATTTGAAAGGAACGTCCTCCTCAACAGAGAGAATATTCGCATTACAAGATTAGACTCAAAAAGCGTGTCTGCATGCATCTGCTAGTCAACTCCTAAAAATGGACAGTATTTTTTCTCTAATCCTGCTTTATCGCCCAATCTCCCAACTAATCTTCGAAACTCATAAAAATCCAAATGAAATCAGCTCACTGTGGATGAGTTTTAATAATTTGTGCCTCTCATAAATCTGCTGTAAGGAATGGAACAGACAGGCAGAAAGAGACACACCCATGCAGTCCACATGACAGAGAACATAAAATCTATTTCATGAGCTTTTCCTGTGGAGTAAAAGAATAGACTGAGTATCTAAGTTTCAATACAAAGGAAGTCAAATGCTTGGAATAAAGAAGTCCAATAGGGCTGTCTGTGGAAATGAAATCACTGAAACACAAGCCTGAACAAGGAAAGGCTGAAGAAAGGGATCAGCTGATCATGGAGCCTTGGCTGTGGACAAGTTTCAGATTTCTCTGCTGTGCTCTTTGGGTTAGCTAGAATACACTGCCTCAATGCAGTCTCTAATTTCGAATAATATACAGAACTCACTGTACTTCCAGGGAACTTTGCAATAAATTATTGAGGCAATTTTTGAAAAATTCAACAGGGCATTATCAGATTTGTATGCCGCCACTATATATGTAGCTATGGGAGAAGAAAATAAAACTGATCTACTGTATTACACTTATCCTGCTTTCAGCAGAGTCGGTTAAAGTCACAATTGGGAGTGTGTGGGTGGGAGAGAATTGTGATGTGGTCTGGTGGGACAGGAAGTGCAGAGCACTGGATTTTCCCAGTTCTTCTCAGATGGTTTCATTCAGTTTGATGGTGACTGTTTTCACCTCAGAGTACTCAGCCAGAGCGTACTCCCCACTGTAGGAACAGAGACAACATAGCAAACTAATTAGCAAATCCAAATCCAAGATGTATGATGAAGAACATGAACGATGAAGAAACGGAGGCTTCTTACAGTTCTCGTCCATTGCCTGACATCTTGTACCCTCCGAAGGGAGCCTGGGCATGAAGGGCGTTATAGCAGTTTATCCTTAATAGAGGGAGTGAGAGCTCAGTGGGGCCTCATTTTATTGGCTGTCAGCTCTTTCATGTGTTCAGTCAACATACAAACCTCTGCAATATGCCAGCCAAAGTATAAATGATAAAGAAATCATTTAGCACTCAATTTGTTTTCAGTTTGAGCATAAAAAGTAAATACTAACATTAATGTTGGCCAGTGCATTAAATATTGATCAATTTTAGCTTGAGCCTAACCCTCTGCTGGCAGGACCATAAACAGGAACTTACCAGACGGTGCCAGTCTCCAGTGCTGCAGACACAGATAGAGCTTTATCCATACTTGTTGTGAAGACTGCTGACACTAGGCCATATTGTGAGTTGTTTGCTCTCTCTATGGCCTCCTGTTGGCTCTTAAAGCTGAATATACACTGCACTGGACCGAAGACCTGGAAACAGCCATGTATCACTGGATATTAGCCACATATAACGACAAGTGGTTCACAATCTTCAAGAGTGCATGCTGTTCACTGTGAACGGCCATCCGTTTAAAGGTATAATGAAAAAATAATGATTATTAGTAAAATCATTTTACTAATAGAAGAATGCACACAACAAGCCTATTAGTCATGCTGCATGCTGATGCAATCTAATTTAATCTCATTGTATTCAGCAATGATTTTCTTTTTGTTTTTACACGTTTCCCTTAATTTGTACATTATTTGAATGACCACCCACCCACCATCCATCCACCATCCATCATCCATCCATCCATCCATCCACCCACCCACTCCATCCACCCGCCCACCATCCACCCATCCATCATCCATCCATCCTCCATCAATCATCCATCATCCATCCATCCACCCACCCACCACCCACCCCCCCCCCCCCCCCCCCCCCCCCCCCCCCCCCCCCATCCCCCACCCCCCCAC
>VUQK01043957.1:5388-21487 GCA_015106715.1 Bujurquina vittata
TATATATATATATATATATATATAGATATATATATATAGATATATAGATATATATATATGTATGTTTTAGCGGACTTTTATACTAGTCAGCTGTCGACGGGAGGATGCGAAGCGTAAACTAACCGGAAGTGTCGCTGCTGGAGGCGGAACCTGGGCGGAACAAGCGTCAGATGTTGCGGAGACTAGCTGGTTGTGCAAGAAACTGTCGTGATCTGGTGTTACTCCAATACTGCATCTAAAGTAAGTAATAAATATTCGACAGTATATCTTATTAACTCATTAAGGGGAGTTGGGTAGCTCCCCAACTCAAACTTATGCTGCAGTGCAAGCAAATTTATCCCACTGTCACATTATGCTTTATACCAACTCACTCTAACAAGATATTATATATTAATTAATAGCTAATAGACTTGTTGCTTCGTTTTGTTTATTTGCTGTTGCTATTTTTATACAAGTCGTATACTTGTCTTTTTAAATGTTGAACTTTGACCAGTGAGCTATGCTAACTGAAGCCAGGGCGTAGCAGAGGCTGACCTGCAGGACAGAAGCTAAAGAAGCCGCGAACACGTTTTGGTATAATTCCTTAAATAGGGGAACTTTAAAATGATAGTTTAAGGCCAGGTTAGTTCTGCACCTGGTACTTCTTACTGATAATGCAACCGTGGTTATTGTCGAGACAAAACTGTACTTTAATAAAGCTTCAGCTGTAGAAATTCTCATTTAAAATTCGAACCTATCTTGAAAGAATACCATATTGCACAAACCAAGGCTACAAATATGACCTAAAATTCAGGGTCAGCTTTTAGAATATTTTTTATACCAACACATTCAGAGTGACAGGGGATCAACAGCAAGCTGTAGTCGTTATTGCTTATAGATTGCTGTGGTACTATACTAAATCATTAGAAGAAAAGCGATGGTGCTGGCTGGTCATCTCGTTGTCACTGTCATGTCACTTTGACTTTGCACTTGAAAACAGAGGTTTAGCCTGAATCTGTAGCATGTGGCTACATGTCAAGTGTATGTGGTCATTCAGGGTGTGCAGACATGCTCTTTTTTTTATCATTTCACCTTTCACACAGATAACATCTATATCACATCTATCACCAAACCTGCTTTTCTGAATATTTTTCAGTGAATGTCTTACTGTGCAACGAGCGATTTGCATACATTTAGTGGCACATTTTTCTCAGATTTTGTTCAGATTGCTAAAGAGTTTGAGTTATGCAAGGTTCATAAAAGGAGTTCAGTGACCCTCCACACTGCCATTAACCATGCAATGCAATCCACGCTAATCCACTTGCACATGAAATGACTGTAGACCAGGCCTGAGACTCTATTTTCCTATTAGTATTCATTTGGTTTGTGTGTTGTTGGCACATTTGAAAGGTACACAGAAATGAGAATATTTGATCATGCTTCTTTATTATTTATTCTGCATAATTTAAATCAGGCTTATAAATCTTCTTTCAGAGGCATACAGAAAGATGTCTGCAACTGTGAAAAATCCTTTTCAACATATAGTCGAGCCTCTGGACCCCAAGGACCCAAAGCAGCAGTTTTTCAATCTGTCCAAGCTCGGAGATCCCAGATATGGTAAAAGTACATTGTCACTAAATGCTAATGTGAAACGGCTTGTCAGCATACCTGTGTGGTTTTGTTGTATATAACTAAAAAGTCTTCACTTACCCATGCGCTCCTTAGAGCGTCTGCCGTTCTCCATCCGGGTGCTCCTGGAGTCTGCTGTCAGGAATTGTGATGAGTTTCTAGTCAAGCGCTCAGATGTGGAAAGCATCCTCAATTGGAAACAGACCCAGTCTCAAACTGTGGAGGTGCCATTCAAGCCAGCCCGTGTCATCCTCCAGGACTTCACGTATGTCTGCACTGTTCCTCTGCATTAGACTGATGTGTTTTAACACTGAAAGAAGCCTTGGGCTGTGAACTGCTTTTAAAGGATCGCAGGAGAATGTCACTAATTTCATGAGGGTTATTATAGTCTCTGGCTCTAGATCAGTCTGATAAAATAACCTGTTCTGTTTAAGCAACACTTGCTGCTTTAAAAACCTCACAAACAAAGGGATTTGGAGTCATTATGATTATTATTATAGGTGGTGGTATTGTTGTTGCTGTGCTCATTTTAAAGTGTAATATTAATTTATGGTCAGATTTCTCACACATATTTTCTTACATACGCGGTCCTTAATCAGTCTGTGATGTGTCAAAACTCCTCACTGCAGCGGTGTTCCTGCTGTGGTAGACTTTGCTGCCATGCGTGATGCAGTGATGAAACTAGGAGGCGACCCAGAAAAGATTAATCCAGTTTGTCCTGCGGACCTCGTCATTGATCATTCCATCCAAGTGGACTTTAACAGAAAGTAAGACCAGGTTCATTAGACTCTTTTCCTCCATGGGACATAGATTATTTATTAACCGTTTGATTTCTCATCTTTTTTTTCCCTGTAGGTCTGATAGCCTTCAGAAAAACCAAGACTTGGAGTTTGACCGCAACAGAGAAAGATTTCAGTTTTTAAAGGTATGAAACTGTAACTTTTTTATGTCCACTTAATTCTGGTGTTTCCCTTTTACTCCATAAGTATGGTCTCTGTTCTTTGCAGTGGGGCTCAAAAGCCTTCAGAAACATGCGAATCATTCCTCCCGGTTCAGGAATCATTCACCAGGTCAACCTAGAGTACTTGGCACGTGTGGTGTTTAAGCATGATGGGCTCTTCTATCCTGATAGTCTGGTGGGCACCGACTCTCACACCACGATGATCAATGGCCTGGGTATCCTGGGCTGGGGTAAGATGTTTAATAGTTGGGAGGAGCCTTTTTTGTGTACTCTTTTTTTTTTTCATTCAGCCTTAGTTATGCTGCTATAGGCTCTGACTGCCTGGGGACATCCCGTAATGCGGCTCTTGCTATAACTTGGATATGTCACAATTCAGTTACTTTGGCAGCTGTTTGGCAACACTAGGCTCATCCTGAAGTTGCTGTGTGGGACCATCAGGTGTTTTGAAAAATATCTTAACTTTCAAGTTATTCCAAGGATTGATATTCAGGAAAATTAGATCTGGTCTTTGTGAATTTATGAATGACATAGCAATACGAATAAGTGCCAGGTATCTAAAGCTTATTCAGTTGTCACACCACCACACCAAGTTATATGCTTGGGCTGTCTTTTGGTGAATGGAAATAAAAACATCAAGCGATACACATTTATAGAGAAAACTTGTGGAGACAGAAACAAATTGGTGCCAACATTTTACAAAATAAAATTCTTGATTCTGTTCTGTATACTTGAAAATAATCTTGGAAAGAGTTGAACAGTTCTAAATCGGCTGCTCCTGACACTGTGGAGCTGATTTAGTAACACCCACTGCAGGCTGCTGTCACTGCGTTTAGTTATTTATATATGCGCTGCAATGTGCAAACTTCTAAGTAATGATGTGATAGTAAAAAAATAAGTTTACTTGAACTGAGGTGTGAGGCTGATAAAAGTTCTCCTTGCAACATTAGGTGTGGGTGGGATTGAAGCAGAGGCTGTTATGCTGGGTCAGCCAATCAGCATGGTGTTGCCTGAGGTGGTGGGATACAAGCTGCATGGGACTCCAGATAAGCTCATCACCTCCACTGACATTGTCCTCACTGTTACCAAGGTAATGTGAATGAGTTTAGTGCAGCTTTTACAACACAATAATCATATTCAGCATTACTGAAGTCACATCTTTCCTTGCAGCACCTCCGTCAGGTGGGCGTCGTGGGAAAGTTCGTGGAGTTTTTTGGCCCAGGTGTGGCTCAGCTGTCCATTGCTGACAGAGCCACCATCGCCAACATGTGTCCAGAGTACGGAGCCACAGCAGCCTTCTTCCCTGTTGATGACGTCAGCCTTCAGTACCTTGAACAGACCGGTGAGCTTTCAGCTGTGGAGTACACATCATGCTTGGTAGTTGAAGTGAAGACGCCGCTCGGATTCATCACAAGTGATTTTTCTTTTTTCCTTCTTTTTGTTTCCTTTGTTTGGATTCAGGGCGGGAACCGGAAAAGTTAGCCTACATTGCAAAGTACCTGAAGGCAGTGGCCATATTCAGAGACTACAATAACGTTTTACAGGATCCAGATTTCACTCAGGTCGGTCTCTGCGTAATTTTGACTTTCTTGCATGTTATATATACTTGATTCTCTGTATCATTGTAGGTCTTTACCTACGATATAAAGAGCCTTGAGGCGACTGTTGTTATTTGGCGCTATACAAATAAAACTGAATTGAATTGAACTGATGTGTTACTAGTAAAGTGCATTTCTGTTTTTTTGTAGATTTCTATGGTAACAGATACAAATTGTAATGAGAATGAAGTAAATCAGAGTGCTGTTTAATGTATCAAGTGAAGCACCAACCTTTCTTCCTTTCTCAGGTTGTAGAACTGGATCTCAGCTCAGTAGTTCCATGCTGCAGTGGCCCCAAAAGACCTCAGGACAGAATTCCTGTGTCCGATATGAAAAACGACTTTGAAGCTTGTCTAGAAGCAAAGGTGGGTTCCTGTGCATTTACATTTAAAAATGGTTCACAATACACGCAGTGCCAGTCAAAAGTTTGGGCACATTCATATGAATGAGTGAGTGTGTCCAAACTTGGCTGGTACTGTACATCTGAAAATATAATATATATAATCCAAAGATTAATTTTTGAAATCCAGATCAACATTTTTATTTTTCCTACATTCCAAGAGAGCCCAGTCACTGCTTGGATATTGAACATGTCTTTGGCAAGACATGTGACCATAATCAGATCCTAATTTAAAATCAGGAACTGACAATTTTAGACTGCTTTAAAATAAGTTCATATATACATTCATCAAAGTAGTGTATTGCCAATAGTGCACTTCCCAATTTATGAAGTCTATGCTCAGGATCTTCTATGAGTCTGTGGTGGCGAGTGCCATCTTCTACGCTGTTGCATGCTGGGGCAGCGGGCTCAGGGGGGACAACGCCAACAGACTCAATAAATGGATCCACAAAGCCAGTGATGTGGTGGGAGTGGAGCTGGACTCACTGATGGCAGTGTCGGAGAGGAGCATGCTGTCTAAGCTGCAGGCCATTATGAACAATGCCCCCCCCCACCCCCACCCGCTCTACAACACAGTGATGAGACACAGAAGCACATTCAGTGCAAGACTCATCACACCAAAATGCACCACAGAGCGCCACAGGAGCTCATTCCTGCCTATGGCCATCAAACTCTATAACTCCTCCATAAACAGGTGACACGTGACTCACCAGTGTAATTCGACTAGGTGTACATATACAGTATGTTCCAGATTTATATTATTATCATGTGTACATATGTGTACAATGTATATATTTCAAATTGATCTTTTGGTTTTATATTTGTGTGTTTTAGTTTAAAATTATTTCAATTATTAGTGTTTTATTCTTTCTATAAACGGATGCTGCTATAATAACAGGAATTCCCCTCAATAAAGTATTCTGATTCTGAAGTCATACACTACTGTTGCTCACTTGACACATCTGTCACATAAGAGGCTTTAAAAAATGTCTATATTTCTTACCTCAGCAAGGGTTCAAGGGTTTTCAGGTGGCTCCTGAGCACCAAAACACTACAGTCCCCTTCCAGTTTAATGGAAAGGAGTATACGTTGAGTCACGGCTCAGTGGTTATCGCTGCCATCACAAGCTGCACCAACACCAGCAACCCATCTGTCATGCTTGGAGCAGGTGAGTGGCATGGAATTTGCTGTCACTTTCACACTATAGACAGTTTCTTGACACAGTGATTGAACAAGAAGCTCTCTTATTTCAGGACTCCTTGCGAAAAAAGCAATAGAATCCGGTTTGAGTGTGAAGCCGTACATAAAGACCAGCCTGTCACCTGGCAGTGGAGTGGTGACCTATTACCTAAAAGAGAGTGGCGTTATGGAGTACCTCTCTCAGCTCGGGTAAGCTGATTGTTTTCACCCGCCCATCTTGATGTTGGAATGATCCTACACATGTGGGGAAGGCAAAGGTCCCTAATATACTGGCATTAGAAGTTAAGACTAGAATAAAATTTAAAATAGAGTAAATATATTTTGTTTTGTTTTTTAAACCAAATATAGAAAATGATTGAGTCTTAGCAGTCTGTTGTGCTTTCTGTGCTGTTCTATTGAAACTTTGTTAATGCTGTTTTGCCAGTGTGCCAGCTAGTTAGCTGTGACGTGTGACTTTGAAACACAATCCATTTTGACATATTCTTCCAAACATTTAGGCTGGAACATAAAGTCTTTGGGAAAACCCCTTATTAGCGTCCCAGTAATCTTCAATTCACATGCCTTATTACCAAGGTTGATGGCACCCCTCCCACCTGGTTAGGCTGTTACGCAACTTGAAGACTAAGTAGCATCCAGCTTGGCATTCAATACTTTAATTCATTGGTTCCCAAAGTGAAGAGCGCTGCAGCCCACTTAAAAACTAGAAAATCCCATGGGCCCGTGGTTATCTGATCTGGGTGTGAAAATTCCCTGGCTAGAAGCCTGTCTTCATTCTCATCAAAATACAAGAGAAAGTGATGTATTTCCTTGAAAATTTGATTAAAAACATAAACACAGGTTATAAATTGCTAATACTACCCACTCATATGCAAAGTGTGAATGCCAATACGTGACCCACTTGCCACTGGGACACAAACTTCAATACAAGAGCAGTAAATTTAGGTCAGAGTAATGAGCAATATCACAAACTGACCACCTCCTGTTACCAGCTTTAATTCACTTTTATATAAATAAATACATTTATATAAATATGTAACTATGCAAACTTGTGAGTAATTTTAAACTGAATTCCTGTTATTATTGTGAGTTGTAAGTTTGCTCACTTACAAAGAAATGAGCGGCCTCTAATTTGGACTGTATGGTAGTTTCATGGAGACAGAATATCAGCCAATTTGCATGTCACTGAGCGAAACAAGTATTTGATCCTCAAGCAGAACATGGTTTGCACCCATCCCAGAAGTTCTTTAGGTTTCTTGTCTGCTGTTTTGCAGCTTGAAGCTTAAGCTGCCTCCTCAGGTTTTCTATAAAACTGAGGTCTGGAGAGTGGCTAAGCCCCACTCCGTGACTTTAATGTGTTTCTTCTTTAACCACTCTTTTGTTGCCATGGTGATATATTTTGGGTTATTGTCATGCTGGAAGACCAATCCACAACCTGTGTTTATTGGTCCCTCAGTGCAGTGAAGTCATCCTGTATCCTTAGTTTATTGGCCAGCCAGAATTCTGGTCCCCACTGGCTATGTGCCTGTGTAGCACAGATTACAATCAGTCATTCAACCAATTACTGATTCTCCTGATCTCAGCTTGTATGTGTATAAGGCACACCTATCCACAGCTGGACTGGGCTACAAGACCATCAGAAGCTCAGTGAGAAGGTGACAACTGTTGGTGAGTTTATTGGGAGAAATATAATGTAACCACCAATCGCTCTCAGTCTCGACCTCCATGCAAGATCTTACCTCATGGGTTGAGGCTGATCATGTGAAAGGTGGTGGATCAGCTCAAAACTACACAAGAGGAGCTTGTTAATGAACCTGAAAGTTCTAAAGCTGAAAGCCACCAGGAGCACTATAACGGATCCAGTCAGCTGCTAACAGCATCATGTTGTCAGCATGAACTATCACATTTTTAATACAAGCCACTAACTACGACAACAGGAGATATCATCATTTTGCTGGGAACGGTAGTTTTTTTTCTTCAAGGCCTCTCACAGCTCCTGGGATTTTATGTTTAATATGAAGCCCGACATTGTCCTTTGAGCTCCCTTTTTCCTCTGCTCCCCCCTCGTTTCACGCTGTAAGCCCTTTTGCTTTCTGTAGCCCTGCAAAATCAAGCATAACCAAAGCTGGCGGTAGATTTGCAAATTGCAGTGAAATAATGGTAAATGAACTACTAGTTGAACCACTGACCTTCTGATCAGTGGGTGACCTGCTCTACCTCCTGAGCTAATAAGACCGGTGAAATTCTCAGCAAGACGACCTGAGCGTAGCTACAACCCTGACACCATCCCCACAGTGAAGCATGGGGGTGGAAACATTCTACAGGTTTTCTGCTAAGGATACAGGACAATTTCACCATATTGACTGAATGGATTGAAATGAAATGAAGACTTGAATCAAAGTCCTCAATTCAATAGAAAATCTGTGGAGGGAAGTGAAACTTTGAGTTGCAAAGCAGCAGCCAAGAAACATTTAGAATCTAGTTTGTGTAAAGAGGAGTGGGCCAAAATCCCTCCTGAGATGTGTGTAAACCTGCTGACCAACTACAAGAAACATCTCACCGCTGTGCTCGCCCACAAGGGTTTCTCCCCCAAGTACTAAGTGAGGTTTTGCTTGGGGATCAAATACTTATTTCACTCAGTGATAAATCAATTTATAACTTTGATGTCATTTGTGTTTCCTAGATTTTTGGTTCATATTCTGTCTCTCTCCATTAAATGAAACTACCATACAAACTATACTGTTCATTTCTGTGTGAGCAAACTTACAAATTCAGCAGGGTATCAAATAATTAATTCCCTCACTGTAAATGTTGTCTGATTATAAAAGCGTAGCACACATAGAGATGGTATTTTTGTATTTACATTTGAAAAACTAACAGTCAGTGATGATAACCAGTAGTTTGCAGTACAGCAATATGATGTAATGTGCAGCCATATAAATGGTTTCTTTGTGTCTCCTGGTAGCTTTGAGGTTGTTGGCTATGGTTGCATGACGTGTATAGGCAACAGTGGGCCGCTTCCAGAGCCAGTGGTGGAGGCCATAACCCAGGTACTAATGGTTTTTACTGGAGGCTGTTCCTTGTTGTATCCCTCCACCTTTTTCTCCATCATTTATCAGTTAATTTATTCTTAGCATTGTAGCATTACTCACTTTTCCTTTTTTTGGTACATTTTGTTCATCTGAAGCAGCTTTGCATTTATTGACCAAAAGTAATACGTAAGTAATACGTAGGGTCCATCTGTTTGAGGTGTTTACATTGTGTTTCAGGGGGATCTGATTGCTGCAGGCATCCTGTCAGGGAACAGAAACTTTGAAGGGCGAGTGCACCCCAACACCAGAGCCAACTACCTGGCTTCCCCACCGCTCGTCATCGCTTATGCAATAGCTGGCACAGTGAGGATAGACTTTGAAAAAGAGCCCATTGGTGAGTAATTTTATTTTTTATTAATTAAAAAAACTGGAAATATTTTACCTACTGTTACCATATTTCAGCTCTCACACTCAGCCGTGCTCACCATGCTTTAGGTCACCTCGTTGTTGTTGTTAACTATGTGACTTTGCCACAAGATTTCCTAAATTCTCAAAGCTTCTAGCAACTTTGTACTGCTGCACTGCCTCAAGCCTTCTTTTCAACCAAAAGAAAATCATACAGAGAGTGAGGCAGACCTGTCACTATTGTTCAGCAAGCTGCAAATACAGTTTGCGAGTTGTGTGGAAAAAAGTATGAGGTCTATGGCTAATGATGGAAGCTTGTTTCTGCCACTGAAAAAAATGGCAGCGCTAAAATTTTGAAATTTCTAATTATTTTCTCAATTTCAAGCTATTCTCTGAGTCTTGTATTTTGTGTTAATGCCGTTCTGCTTCATCTCTGGATTTGCTTCTGCAAATTTTACAATTACATGTTTTTGCTCATAAGTGCGACTTTGTTGCTTATGCTTGACGCCTGCACTTGCCATGATTGTCTCCGGTGAAATGAACTGATTCACCCAGTGGTGCCAATCCAGACATTGTGTGACTGTATAGACACTCAAGAGACCTGCAGGCATGTGTAGTTGTGTGTGTTGTGCATGAGTGAGCCAATGCATAGACGGAGGGCTTTAGCGCTAACTCATCCGACTTACGCAATCACATTTAATTGGAAATGAATGGCACCAGATTTTTCATCCGAGGTAGGGGAAAATCTGACTTGTATGATCCGATTTAGGTGATGATTTTAATTGGAGTTAACGTTGAGACAATCCTGCAGTCTGTTCACTTCTGCTGCAGGTGACTTTAAGCACTACAGACAGGTGAATTACGGCTAGCCTCAGTGACTTTCCAGTTGACTCTTCATATTTTCACAGCCAAAACAACTTTTTAGTATAAAGTAGAGCAAAGAGATTTTTAAATGTTGCCCTCTTTCTTTCTATGCTTTATTGTAGCCATTAACTCAGAAGGCAAAGAGGTTTTCCTGAGGGATATCTGGCCCACTCGAGAGGAGATCCAGGCTGTGGAGACAATGTTTGTCATTCCATCAATGTTCAAGGAAGTCTATGAGAAGATTGAGGTTGTGCAATCTTACATTTGTTGCTTACACATAGGCGTTCTGCTGATATATAACAGTATATAATACGAGTGTCATTGACAAAAATCTTTTTTTGCTGCAGAACGTGAACGAACGCTGGAACTCACTGGTCGCTCCCTCTGACAAACTCTACACCTGGGACCCCAGATCCACCTACATCAAGTCACCACCATTCTTTGATGGTTTGGTAAATAAACTTATAACTGCTGACACCGTAACGTCTGTCTTTACGGTATGATTTAGAAGCCCGCGGCTGCTGATTTTAATCATTCAATAAAGTGCCTTGAGGTGACTGTTGTGGTGACCTGGCACAATATGAAACTGGACTGAACTGAAGTTATACGACTGGGACGGCCACTGCACTCAGTTGTGGTTTGTCAAATTGGTGCACTCTCCTGTTTGGAGCCATTGGAAGAAACTGTGGCCATCTATTTTAAGGGCACAAAGTGTGCTAAGAAATAAAGTATCCTCCGTACCATTCTGATACCATTAGCAGCCTGTAATTTTGGAATAAGGCAGGTAGGTTCTGTGGTTTCAGGCTGTTAATGACAAATTCTGAAAACAAACATTTTTTCCAGTCGTCGGGTTTGGTGGGCTGGTTCTAACTGCAGACTCAGATTTATGTTCTTGGGCTTACAGGAGCAAAATCTGTAAAGCCTGATGACATAATGGCATAACTGGATCACATTCTGATGTTAGACTTGAACATTATTTGCACTGCTTAGACACAGTATTTTGATTTTCATATTTATGGCCCTGGATTGCACTTCTGAAGACATTTTGCTTCACTTATTTAGACAAAATACTTTTTTGTCTACTTTATTCAGGCACAATCTTTTAGCATCGGAGTAGTTGTGATTTTTGTGTAGCCTTGACTGTGTCTTGTACCACCTTGTATGTTATTCAGACGAAGGAGCTGCAGCCTCCTGCCTCTATAAAGGATGCCCACGTGCTCCTGAACTTGGGAGACTCGGTCACCACAGACCACATTTCACCTGCAGGGAACATTGCCAGGAACAGCCCCGCAGCACGATACCTGACCAGCAGAGGGTGAGTGAGCTCACCTCTGTGTAGGTTATATTTCTTATTTGTTTTTAACGACTTACTGTGAGCTTCTAAGAAGTGGAACTGAAAGGTAACACAGAAACCAAAGACTGGCTTCAGTAGCTGATTAATAACCCTCTAAACTGACAGTGTTGTAGTTTATCATATTCCTTCATCTCTTACCTAAAGTCACACTTACTGAGGATGACGCGTCAGCAATAGAATGAAATGTACTGCAGGTTTAGGTTTTAAGGGTTATGGTTATGGTAGTTGCTAACATTTTCTACTCTGACTCTGATGGACTTTTGGCAGTTTGACCCCTCGAGACTTCAACTCATACGGCTCTCGTCGAGGTAACGATGCCGTCATGGCAAGAGGGACATTCGCCAACATCCGGCTCTTAAACAAGTTCCTCAACAAGCAAGCGCCACAAACCGTCCACCTGCCAACAGGAGAGACGGTCAGACCGCAACACCTTCAACACACTCATCCATTCAAATACAGCCTTTCACTGGTGCTGTATGAACAATTCCTTTGGTGTTTCCAGCACATCTGAAGAGCTGTGACAAACAGGGAAACGTGTCTGATCATAAATGTACAACTAGAAATTAATAATCAATAAATGAAAATTATAAAGGAGACACCGCCATAGTTTGTCCATCAGAGGGCGCTGTGCCACTTTCCTGTTGGTAACACAAGCCTCGCCACAAACAACCAGCTGATCTGAGCAGAGTTGAGCAAAGCCTAAATTAGTCAATAAATAGCCACACACAACAAGTGTTAGGGACATTTATATTTATTTGTGTGAGAAAGGAAAAAAAAGGATATGGGAATTTGGGAAATTAAAATCACCAAATATCGGTATCGGTCTTAAACAACCTAAAGTGTTCAGGCTCTAAAAGTTTTTGCATTCACTGTGCCATCCCTCTTTACCTTGATGATATCTGAGCTATGGGGAAGTAGTAACACCAGTGCATGGGTTCTGGGTTTCTTTGGCACCAGTGCATGGGTTCTGGGTTTCTTTGGCACCAGTGCATGGTCCTGGGTTTCTTTGGCACCAGGAACTGTGAGGGAAGAGGAATTTTTAGGTTCCTGTAAATCAAACACCGTTAAATTTCCTGATATTTAAATTTCTGGATATTCTGAAGGACTAAAGTCTAAACTGACTAAATTCAAATGCTGCTCTAAATCGTGCCATCAAACCAGGGGAAGTTGTATAGTTATCAATCTGTTAATGGTACTCTTGTCGGTTCTAGAAAACCTGTTTGTGATTTAAAATGTGTAAATTAACATTTATGCAGCAGGAATAAAAAAATAAATCAGAACAGAAAGCACCAAAGCATTTGTTGACACGTTATCTTTAATAGATTAGCCAAAGGGCCATTCTCCATAAGATGATAAAGCTGTTGACAGTTTGGTGAGACCCCTTTTCAGTGGAATAAGCTCCCAGGTTGGATTCAGGAGACAGACACCTTCTCTATTTTTAGGTGTAAACTTAAAACTTACCTTTTTGACCATAGTTAGGCCTGGATCAGGTGACCCTGAACCATCCCCTAGTTATGCTGCTATAGGCCTAGGGTGCTTGGGGGGATTCCCATGATGAACTGTGTATATCTTGTTCATTCAGCTCTTTCTACTGTATTTATACACCACGATCCATTTAATCATTAGTTATTATTAAGCTCTTGCTCTCTTCCATTGCATGTATTTTGTCCTGTCTACCGCCCCTTCCTCCCAGACGGTCTCAGCAGATGACTGCCCCTCCCTGAGCCTGGTTCTGCTGGAGGTTTCTTCCTGTTAAAAGGGAGTTTTTCCTTCCCACTGTCACCAAGTGCCGCTCATAGGGGGCCGTTTTGACTGTTGGGTTTTCTCTGTAATTATTGTAGGGTCTTTACGATATAAAGTGCCTTGAGGTTGTCATGAACGGCTGTGTGGCAGGCAGGATAGAGGACCCCAAGGCAGACACCAAACACAGAATCAAACTCAGGTGGCGGTTTATTTAAACTTAACAGGGAACACACAGCAGGTAGGGTACGAAATGAAGAGAGACGGTAGACGGACGACGCGACAAGAGGCACAGAAAACACAGGACTTAAATAACAAGAGGGCTAATGAGGGGAGTGGAAACAGCTGGGAACACAGGTGAAACGCATTACACAGACGAGAACATGGGAAGCAAAGCTGAACACAACGGACAGGGACAGCTGACTATCAAAATAAAACAGGAAGTCACAACAGGGAACAGAGACACAGACTTGACACTGGAAACACAAATAACTAGAAAACAAAGCAGGAACAAACCCCACAATCAAACCCCAAAACAAAACAGACAAAGGCCCAGAATACAACAACACGGGGTCCACAGGACCCCAGACTATGACATAGGTGACTGTTTTGTTGTGATTTGGCGCTATATAAATAAAATTGAATTGAATTGGTGATGACGTTAGAGGATTATTATGTTTATGCTTAATTATGTATGGAGCGAGGGGCCCATGTTAGAGTACATTTCCCTGATCATTACACAAAATAGACACTAAGATGAGGCAGCGTTGTGAGCAAATCTTGTTAGTTTTATTAGTTTTTAGACACATACCTCTGCTTTGTTTTTTGTTGTTTTTTACCTTTTCTCACACTGGTTTAGTAGACATAACAAAAAATAAACAGCCTCCAATTGAAGATGTCTTGTGATCAGCGCCGATTCTTCAGATGCGGTCGTCATGTGTTTCTGTTCTTTTTCCAGCTGGATGTGTTTGATGCTGCAGAGAGATACCAGCAGTCCAGTGTCCCTTTGATTGTCCTCGCAGGGAAGGAGTACGGCTCTGGGAGCTCCAGAGACTGGGCAGCCAAGGGCCCCTTTCTGCTGGTGAGCTGAAACAATGTTGTTTTATTCTTTTTCTCGTCTACATAGTTGTTGGCAGGGCTCCAGGTTCTTGGTTTTGCTTGCAGGGTATCAAGGCCATTCTAGCAGAGAGCTATGAGCGTATCCACCGCAGTAACCTGGTTGGGATGGGGGTGATTCCTCTGGAGTATCTCCCGGGAGCCACGGCTCACAGTCTGGGTCTCACTGGCCAAGAGCGCTACACTGTTGTCATACCCGAGCAGCTCACACCCAGAATGACCGTAGACGTCAAGGTACATACAGAGAGGAGGCAAAACTGTCCTGTGTACATGTTTGAATGTGGTACCTGACGTGGTCTCTCCCTCCCTCACAGCTCGACACAGGCAAAACATTTCAAGTGCGGATGAGATTTGACACAGATGTGGAGCTGGCATATTTCCGTAATGGAGGGATCCTCAACTACATGATCCGCAAGATGTCTGAATCGTAATTGTCTGTCTAATTGTCGGCTACAGTAGCACAGTTGTAGTGAATCTATGTAGTTGTTGACAACTAACAGATCATTTCCCGTGTTCGATCCAGAGATCTGTTTAGAGAGACCTGATTTTTACAGCCACAACATTTAGCCACAGTTTTCTTATTGTTCAGAATCAGCTGTTAATTCTGTCTGAGCGCAGCACACTGGGCTGATGATAAATGATGTGTATTTATTTACAGTGCACAAGGCAGGACTATACTTGTTCAAACAATGGAAATCACCTCCCTTATCTCAGAATCCTTCCTGCCGACCCGTCACTGGATGTCTCGGGCAGCACTACTCTCTTTGAGGAAACACAGTGGAACCAAAGCAAAGCATTCTTCCACTTTATCGCATTCTGCACATTAATTATCAGAACATGACCACACGCTTAGGGACCTTTAAATTACATGTAGTTTGAAAACAGATGCTGTTTCCTGGCCCTGCTCTGGCGCCATCGGGTCGTCACATTTAATTCACGTTCCTCCTGATCGGCTTTCAAATCAGGCCCGTTTGTTCCTCAGACATTCCACCTGCTGTAAACCACCTGTCTGTGTGAAGTTCGTGCCATCGGCTGCCTTAATAATTTTCTTCATTCAGAAATGTTGCTGTTTTCCCGCTTTTCTCTCCTTAAGCACTCATCATTTTGATTATTAAAAACTCATGAGGCTGTTTTAACTCATCCATTTTTTTTAATTCTTCCATACAGTTAGAAAGCATTAAGTCACTGATGGTGATAAACAGAATAAAGGTTATTTCTGGAACCACTGTCCTGTCCTCAGTTCCTCTGTAGTTTCTTTTTTTAATAAGGATGTGAAGAGAAACGTGCATGTAGCTTTTTAAAATGTGTCCAGTCTTTGCCGATGCTCTTTAAGATACACGCTGAATTGAACCTTAAGGGTCATCATAAATAGGCTGCCAGCTGATTGTACAGTGCTCGCCTCGATTTCTGTCAGTTGTATGGAGACGAAAGTGAGCCATGAAACTATTTTATCCACAGTACATTTGTTGACACACATGAAGACAGGAAGCCAGACCTTTGTGGTTTCCCTCTGATGTACAGTGGTGTGAAAAGGTGTTTTCCCCTTCCTCGTTTCCTGTTTTTTTGCATGTTTGTCACACTTAAGTGTTTCGGAACGTCAAACCAATTTAAACAACAGTCAAGGACAACACAAGTAAACACAAAATGCAAGTTGTAAATGAAGGTGTTGATTAGTAAAGGTGAAAAAAAAAATCCAAACCATCATGGCCCTGTGTGAAAAAGTGATTCTGAGTCCATTCTGAGTGAGTCTAATTCTCTGAAACTAGAGGGTGAGCAGACAGAACAGGACGTTTCACAAGAGCACAAACAGCACACATGGAAGCAACC
>VUQK01043958.1:16607-31417 GCA_015106715.1 Bujurquina vittata
AAAAAAAGGGTTAAATCCCTAAACAGTTAATGCAAAAAAAAAAAAAAAACATCTGCAGTTTAGTCATATTTTGATTGTTTTATTTAAAAACCACCGTGGTGGTCTCTACATCCCAAAATCATAGATTGCATTGACTGTGACTGCAGAATGTGGAATCATCTGACTGAGTTTTACAGATAACGTGGTCTGTTTGCTTCATGGCTTGTAGTCGAGTGTAAAAACCACTGGATGAAAATTTGTACCTCCAGGTCAGAGACCACTCTTTTCAGCTGAAAAATGGTAGATTGCCTTCTCTGGGTTGTGGAGTAGTACTTGAAGGTCAAAGCAGGGCTCCTCTGGTTGTGATTTGGGCATTTGATTGGGATGCTTCCTGGGCAATGCAGACCGAGGAGGAGTGGATGGATGTCCACTCTGTACAGCAGCTCGCTTTAAGCACTGCCTTTAAGTGCAGCCATTTGGAACAGTTTGAAAACCCTCTGATTTTCAACAACTTCTGAAAGAGTTTGAACACAAGTTACTTCAGGCATAACACTGCCTTTAGCTGAATCTTACTGAATGCTATATAGTGGACTTACACTCCTGTTTCTCACAGGGCTGTCAGAAGGCTGCAGACTCTGTTTCAGGTCCTTTGCATTGTATCTGCACCAAAGTTTATATTAAGTTGTTTTCCTCAAGCTGTTTTGTGTTTCTCTTGCAAGTTAAATTGCGTTCAAATTAAACTTTTGCAGTCTGTCGAGCCGTGGAATAATATTCCCATAAGAGAGTTCCCGCTTCGAAGTGTTTAAATCTCTCTGGGCTTGAGTCATACAGACTCAGAGCAATGTGACAACTGGGGCTGGCTGATTGTAAAAAGATTTCATTTTTAGCCTGAGATTAGAGGTGTCAATGAAAGAGGCACAAGTATGTGATCTATGCTAAGGGATGCATTTGTCCTCGTTCATTCGCATCACAAAAGCCAGATTGAGTGCAGCAAAACCCCCAAATTATGGAAACTTATACTGTTTCTGACATCTTTGTGTTCAGTCACGGGGGGAATTGCAAACGATCATGAGAAGCTGAAATGTTTTATCCCCTGGTGCTTCTGGAGTTCCATAAATTGCAAAGAGTTTACAATTAACTGAAATGTCAAGAGGTCGATGATTCATTTTAAACATTTCAGGTTTAAACCCACACTGAGCAGGGCTCTATTCTTAGGCTTTGATTAACGGATGTCTCCAGAGTATTATGCACTTAGCCATGAATGTCACTTCATTTAGGATTAACAGAGACGTATGAAGTGACTTCGGACACGAGTGAGTGTTTCCAGAGCAGTGCTGAGGCAAGGACTGGATAACATCTTCATTCATTAGACCCCATGAATTGAGCTGGCATCGCAGTGATATTTCAAGTTTTAATCAAAAATAAATATTAACGTTTAATGAGGAGGCAGGTGGGGGTTTTATTTGTGGTGTGGGGGGGGTCTTCTTTTTTTCTTTTGGGGGGCGGTACAGATATGGTTGATTTTGATCATATAATCATATTTTGCAATAGAAAAGCCTGACTTACTAGTTCTATTGAAGGGCACACTCAAGTATGAAAAACCAGCACTTTTACCCCTTTTTTCACATGAAAGGGCATATTTGCTTTTCCTCCTGTTGTCAGGCGCTGACAACTTCACTCACACCCTGTAATTCTTTGGTTTCACCTGGACTGTAGCAGAATTACTCAGGTAGTGCACACATGTTCTCTAAGTAAGAGCACAATACCACATTTCTGCATTTTAAATCCAACTTAAGTAAAAACATGTAATATTATTATTAAAATCTACTTAAAGTATCAAGTATTTACTCTACAATAAAAAAACATTATTCTGCATTGTTATAATGTAATATAATGTGGTGTTGGATCTGAATTGTGCCATCTGCTGCTGTGTAACAGAGGAAATCAGCAGCGGAAGATTATGAAAGGGGGTTATGTTTTAATTGAATTTATTAATCTAATCTAATTGACCCAAACAATGTAGAGTCTAAATTTAACCAGCATTTTAAAATGTGTGTATGATCCCAACATATCCTTATGACATTTTGTAAAACAGTCTCAAAAATGTATCTATTTTTCTGGTAGCCATATAACAATGGTTGGCATATCTCTCACAAAAGCTGTATCTGTTCATTCATATTCATGGAGACAGATTGTAGTGTTTCCAGTTTAATGGAGCAAAAAACAGTGTGCAGGATGTGGTGGCAGTGGTAAAAGTCATTCACTGAGAAACAACAATCCCAGTCCCACATCAGAGCGATTGCTTTTTAATGAAATTTTCTTTGCTATTATTTTGAAACTTTAGATTTGTAGGCTTGTTCAATATTAGAACATCATCAGCAATATATAAACCTCTACTTTCACTGATTCAAAATTCAAAAAAGTTCAGAAAGTTTATTAAATATTCTGAAACTGAACTTTTGTGATAGCATTCATTAAAATGATGCAGAGGAAAAATGGTTATGTGCTTGTTTATACTGTATATAACTTCAATAAAATCCATCCATCCATCCTCCAAAAAAAATGCCATCTCATGGGCAGCTCAGTTAATGCCTGACAAACTTTTCCATAATTTAATCTGTGAAGCCAAGCCTGGGAGTCATCATTCAAGATAGAAACCTTGTAGTTTCAGTATAAAAAAAAATAGTGAGAACTGCTGGACTGCCAGATAATGCAGCTACCTTGGTGTCGCTTGAATAGACCGGATTTTTTGAGAGATCCTCTTTTGTGCTGACTTGAAAGTCTGTTGCGTACAGTACCGGTCAAAAGTTTCAACACACTCACACTCACACTATGTACTACAATAATGCATTCGGTTACTGCATTACCAAAAAACATGATGCGATTACAGTAATGCATTATTTATAGCAGGTTTCACCCACCTGAGGGCATCTCCAGGGGAGAAGAATGAAGAGACTCTAAACCCAGCTCCCAGTTTCAGTTCAGAAGACAGACACCCTCTCTACTTTTAAGATTAGGTTTAAAACATTCCTTCTTGATAAAACTTATAGTTAATGATGAACCAAGTGACCCTGAACCATCTCTTAGGTATGCTACCATAGGTTCAGACTGCTGTGGGACGTAAGATACATTTTGATCTACTGATCACTTCTTCTCCACTCACCTTTTGTCACTTCTCACGTGTTTATGTACCATTGCAGCAGGTCATTATATTTTGGCCTTCTCTCTCTCCTAGTCTGTGATTTGTCCTGTCTCCCAGCACCTTAAGGCAATTGTTTTTGTGATTTGGTACTATAGAAAAACTGAATTGGATTGCTCTTTTATTTTTCTTTCCAGCCTAAGCAACTGCATACAGTACCAGTCAAAGGTTTGGACATGGGTGAGTGTGTCCAAAGTTTGGACTGGTACTCTAATTAATCAGCAACACAACCAACAAATTCAACTGTTAATCGAAGTAAATGTTTGCAGCCATTAGATTGATTCAAACCATCATTTTCAAATTCTTAGCTAATGGCAACACATTTCAAACTGGTATAGCTCGTTTAACATCTGTTTGGGCACTTTACCACTAGGAGCGAACCGCTGATAAGGTTCAAATTTGCATCCCTCTTTGGGTTCTGTCTCTGCATGATAACGCGTGTTGGTATTATGCAAATGGGGCAAAAACAAACCTTTTATCAACAGACATTTATCTGTATAATGAGCAGTGGATGACAACTTTGCACCGATGTGCCACTTCAACATTAATTAAAATCAAATTAGTTTGTAAATGTTAAAGTTCATCACTCTCACAGAAGGGAACTGCTGGGTTGTTGTTGTTGCTGTACTAGAGCAATATCTGATGAAATGCGTTCTATGGAGACATGAAAGTGCACTGGGAGATGGAAGTTCATTGATTTATTTTTTTGAAAAGAGCGAGTCAGTTTGGAAGAACAAGCAGGTGAGGCCTCATCAGGAGGAAAAACAGGTGTCAGAATGAGTATGATGTCAACATAATGGAGATAAAGTAGTGTACCAACACATTTCAATTGTTCTTTCCAATTTCAGCTTGTCAAAATAAGTTAATTTAACAATGTCAGCAACTTAACTGCTACAAATGAACAGATTAATTTTAAGTTTTAATCTTTAGGTTACCACGGCACCGTGTTGAGTGGCAACCTGTTGCAGGAACCCTTTTGTGTTTTGTTTTTTCATGTTTTTCACTATACTTAATCACCTACTCCGTGACCTACAGTACTACCGTCTATGCCTCATGGTGATGTCTTCGTTGGACCCACTGCAGTTCGCCTACCAGCCTGGCATCAGGGAGGATGATGCCATCATCTACCTCCTGCACCGAGCTCTGACTGGACTCACAACACTGATGCACTTTACAGGAAGGGTCAGAGCAGACTCTACCTGCTGAGAAGGCTGAGGTCTTTTGGGGTGCAGAGTTTTTTCAACAATGTAAATTATTATATTTATATCTGAGACTGCTGTTACGCCCAAATTTCCCCTCTGTGGGGCAATAAAGACTGATTCTTCTCTTCTTCATCTACTCATTTATTTTTTATTATTAATTACTTTGTTACTTTGTTGCTTTATACACTTTTTTGTCACATTGAGAGCCCTGTGTTAGCCCTGTGACACAGTGGGAACCTGCCCAGGATGTACCATGGATGGATGGATGGATGAGAACCACACTGTTTTCGTACACAACCACCAGATGGTACACCACCAGTACACCAGTGATACACAATGGAACAAGACCTGTTATCCCCGAGCAGCTGCAGAGCAGGAGCAAAGGGGAGAAAATATAAACTCTCCGTTTCTGTTATAGTCATGGGGGGGGTGAGGTTATACAAGTATGGTATGCATGGGAAATGGTATGTAGTAGTGTCTCACAGAATGTGACTGAACTCACATTTTTTTTTTGGACTAAATTGCATTTTCAACTTTTTAGGCAGACAAAGGTTTAATTTTTTTAAATTCTTCTTAATCTAATATGACATGATAAACATTAACATTTATTTAAGTAAAAGTAGTAATGCTATGACACTGAATTAAGAAGGAAAACATGCAAAATCAAGTGAAAAAAGGATTAGTCATGTTATCTCTGTCTTGTGCAAGGATTATTATTTTTATATTATTATTTGAAGATTATTTAATGCCTGTCGCAGTCATCCACACCAGCTAATTTAATTGTTTGCATGTAGTTAAATCTACAATATATTTTAAAGGAACTACAGCTGTGAAATAAAAATAGTTGATCTCCCAGTCTGACTCACTCCTTTTTTTTAAAAAATTAATTAAGCCGTACAAAAGTTGTAAGTACAGACAGTACGATTTACTGCTTAATAGGGATTGTGTTAGTAAATTCTCTGAATTTCCAAAGTATTATAGCTGCTTATCTCTTTTTTATCCTATATTATAATGCATTAAACCACAGTGGCACATTTTATATAGTTTTACCTGTTACATACTTTTAACACATGCAGTCTTTTCTGTTGCTATTTCTGTTCCATTAGACAGATAAACTTTTACCGCTCTCCGATCCACCTTCAGCACATCAGGACTGTACACACGGTGCATGAGATTTTGTATGAAAATCACATCTATAAATTCACACACTTGTCTTTGTCGTTACTGTGGTCTTTGAGAAGCTTAAATGAACAGTTGATAAAACTAAAAGTCAAATTGTGTCAATCAGTTGATCCTTTCTCTGCTCAGAGTTAAACATTTGCAACTTTTGTGGCGGCCACCTGAACTTTTGGGGGTCTTTTAGAGCTCTGACTCTAACCTGTTGTAAAGGAAATCCAGGTAAGATTAGGTGAACCCTAAAAAAATATAGAAAATTGAAGGGGAATTTCTCATGTAAACATAAGTGGTGTATTTTGTTCATTGATGAAGGCTCTGAATGTTTTTCACCACTGTAATTCTTTGGTCGGTTTGGTCTTTAAGATATGCATTCTGCGTCCTTGTCATCAGACTTTAGCATAAAGTACCTCTCAGAAAGATGTAATATCACACCACAAAGCAGGAATCCAACCAAAGCAGCTAAAAGTGCATTCAGCCGAAACTTTAACCGCATTGTGTTGTACGTTTCACTCCCCAGCCCATCTCAAAAAACTCCTTTTTTTTAGTTTAGCCCACATTCCGAGCTATTAAAAATCATCCTCTCCCAGCGCGCCAGCATTTCTGGCTTATCTCTTTGCGTGTGTGCGTGTTCGCATAAACACAAAGCAGCAGCATCTCACGCACACGAACCCACCTCTGTGGTGCGTCTGGTTCTGCGCCTCGCTCCTCCTCGTCTGGCCACAAATCTCCCGCGCCCTCAGGTGCTGGGAGATGATGGCGCAGTCCGGGTGGATTGCTTCGACCTGAAAATAAGATCCAAGTTATCTGCAGTAAAGCAGACACACGTGCTGATTTTTCTTGGATTGGAGCTTGAGGGAGTTATGATGCTTGGAAAAAACTTGTAAAATATATGCGGTTTATGAAACAAACATCAACAACAGCAGACACACTTTTAGGGCAGATAATGAGCCTGCGTTCTGGGAAGGAGAAAAGACATTTACGCATAAGTTCCCTGATATTTATAAGTTCATTCAAGTAAATATCTTGAGAATCATATTAAAAAACAGGCCCCTTTTTGCAAATTTATGCTCCAATTTTTATGGCAAGATCTGTATCCTTAGCTTTAAAAAAAAAAATCCGTGTTTTCGCTGCTGATTTGGTCTTTGATTGATTTGGACGCAGGGTGACGGATGCAGGTCGAGAGCCTCGCTAATTAGCGCCTCCGGCTTAATGAGGACATTTGCTGTTCAGGTCTGACGCATGCCCCGAAGAGAGAGAGGGAGAGAAATAAACCAGAGGACAATGAGAAAAGAGGCAATAAAGTAAAGATGTCATTAGGGCGTAATTGGGAAGATCGCTTTCTAATTAAAAGGGATTTTTGCGTGCTAAATGCGCACACCAAAGGGACTTTTATTTCACTTTGAGCAGCTTTTAATCACTTCATGGATAACAGCGCCTTGGCGCAGATAGGGAGATTCTGCAGTGAGCCCGCATAAATACAAGAATCAAAATTGCCACTCACCATGGGGCTGGACCACAGCTGGAGATAAAAGATGAGGACAATAAATTTCCACCGTCGTCCTTTCAGAACCTTACAATATATTTCCATGTTCTTATCTGTCTTATTCATATCCTTCACCGGATGCTGATGAGAGCGCAGATCCAGTTTATTTCCCCCCCTCTTAAAGCTTTACAGCCTCGGTGTGAACGTGTACTCTGTCAACCTACTTCTGCCTGCGAGCTGCAAACTCTCTCTCTCTCTCTCTCTCTCTCTCTCTGTGCAGATGAATGAATATCACCATTCAGAGAGATGGGAGTGGGGATGCGTGATAAAATAAATAAATAAACAGCCAATGGCCTATTTTCACGTCACATATCTATGTTTTGTAAATGTTAATGAGTATAAGACGCCAACAGTCGCCCTACATGCGTCAAACAAACCTTGTACTTGTACACAACCTAATAGGCATACAATTTAATTATTAACCGGCAATATTATGGCCTACACAATGTTCATGATTAGACGGCGCCACACACACACACACACACACACACACACAAAATGAGCATCTTAATTGAAATATGTAGGCCTACACAAGCAAAAGCAAAAGTGATCTCATGTTAGCAGAGGCCCGTGTCCTTTCAGCTTGTGGGAGCATATGTCTCATCATTTTTCTTTTTTAGACTGGATAGCAATAGATACTGTTGAATTCTTTTCATGATGAGTGTTGAATTTGGCATTAATAATGCTAAATTTAAAAAACCCTGCTTGATTTGTGTTTTTAAGTGTGAGGAGTATACAGTACTTTGAAGCTCTATAAAACTGCTGTCAGTTTACTTATTATTTATCCAACTGTACCAAACTTTACCTGCAGGCCACTCACCTGAAGCTGCCCTATCAAGAAAAAAAGATTTAACAAATATGGTACTGAGTATATGTGAGAACTGAAATGACATAGTATTACTCTCCCATTGTTGTTAATACAGAAAACACTGGTGCTCTGCTTATTTTTAAAATGATAACTACAAAAGACTTCAGGAGCACAACTGAAGCAAAACTGAAAAAAACAAAACATGAGTATATAAGAGGGAGCCGGCCTCGGGGGTCACTGATGAGTGCTGGCAAAAATTCTCTGCTGCTGCTCTTTGATGTGTGAAATCTAAATGGCAAATGCATTAAAGTGGTCTTTGGTGCCGTGACAGTCCCCATCCTTGCAGAGAGGTACTCTACAATAATCTAAATGTCAGAGAATCTCTAAGGTGCAACCATGCCTGTTGTCCTGACACTTTCTATCAAATGCAGTTACTACATTTTTGATCCCATCAGTGTTACATTTTTAGGCTACAGCTCCACAGGGGGCCTGCTGATTCTGGACTCATGAGCACCCATCATGAGACCAGACAGTCACTGTTCCCATATTTAGAAATTCCCTGGTAACATCAGAGCTTTTAGAAACAGTGAAAATTGTGATAACTGTAGTCTAGTCTGGGGTTGGGGGCTGAAGGTAGTTTTAAACGGTATAATTTTAGTAAATCTGAAATTAGTAAAGGCGTGGCATCAGTCATTAAACTATAAGTAATTAACATTAGTGTTAGCTCATCATCACCTGTGGATAAAAGTCCAGCTGAGCCCTTCATTCTTCACCAGATTGTTGTCGCCTCTGCAGTGGTAACTTGGCACTCAACTTGTGAGTAGTTTTTGTGTGTACCTGCGGTTGCCTGCTGGCCTTGTTCTCTTATCTCTGCTCTTAGTTCCTTTTAGGTGCATGCCTTCTGGAGCCTTCACCGCCTGCCAATCACAAAGGAAATACAAAAAAGGATTCAAGTCAAGTTTGTCAACAATTCTGGCAAAATTATTCCGCTGCATTAATACTTAACTTTCTTTCCCCCTCTGGCAGTACCGTGGTGGCATCCTGCTAGGCCCCTGTGCTGAAAGACAACTTGCCTGAGTTAAACTTACCTGTTTCTGTGCCTGAGAAACCTGCCACAATAAAAGGTCTTAAAAACATGCATTAGTCTCTAGGGTTCTGCTTTTGAGTCCTTTCATTCTTGTAATTATTTCACTGTAATCAGTTTCTAAAAAAAAAAGGGGGGGGGGGCGTTTCCCCAGTAACTGTTTGAGGCCAAGAAGACACAGTCTGCACCCATGAAAAGATGCACTGGTTTGAAGAGAGAGGAGGAAAGTTTCCAGGCCATAACAGGAACTGGCTAATCTATAACAACTGTTTTTGTTTTGTTTGTTTTTTATTAATCCAGAAACCAGTCAGAACCCAGGCAATGCTGTTAGCTTTCAGCGGAAATTTGCTGATGCTTTCACTCGTGTTGCTTGCTGTGTTTTGAAATGACCACACAGTAAATCTGGGGCTAAATGGGAAGGTAAATCTGGCCTTGGAGCTGCTCGGAGCAGGAATTTATGGGCTTCTTTGTTTGGAAAAAACAAAGGAGCCCAGCAAAAGTAAAAAAAAAGAATTATGGTCATCCTTTAAAACAAAGTGCTCATCTCCCTCTCACACCAGAAGGGCAATACCAGTGGTAACCCACCGGTCTCATACTGTTGTAGGTTTCTTCCTGTTTAAAGTGATGTGTATGAATTTCAAGTGTGTATAAACAGACTTTGAACAAAAGAGAAATAACACAGAAATTACTGAATGTGTCATTATCATCCACGATTTGACCTTTATTTTAATGAGAGCATATAGGATGGATGCCCGGTTAGTTCCATTACATTACATGATTGCATTGTGTTTTGAAACAGTAGTTTCCATTTAATTTTCTAAGGAGGATATATCATTTGGCAGCCTATGAATATATTAATAAACTGTAAAAGGCTGCCAAATGTGTGCTCCAATTAAAAAACTGCTTTTAAAACATCTAGAATATTAGAGAATTTAAATGGCTGAACTCATTGTTACCATATTTGCACCCTTGAACAAGGTATGGTGTCACATTGAGTCACTGAAGGTGGTTTAGAAATGGGGTCACATTACACAGTTTTCAGGTGTGAATGCAAAGTAGCACAGTGCTAAAAAAAAAAAAGCCAAGGCCATCCCTACAGAATAGGTTTCCAAGAACAGGAATATAGGTTTCAGCCTTGACATGCTTTTCCAGAGTGATCGAGTGATTAATTTACAGAACATTTCACTGCAGAAGTTCAACAAGAGCTCCTCTCAAACAATAGAGGAGCACGATTATAAAGATTTTCATCTCTCCAGGTGTGCAACTGTCCATGCAGATCCAGAATAAGTGAAAGCAAATGTCTCCATAAAGGTTGCGTGTTACAGGCGTCAGGGTGGCTCAGCGTTTGAGCAGGCAACCACATAAGCCGGGTGACGGCGCAGACGGTGCTGATTCGAGTCCCGACCTAGTCGCCATTTACTGCATGTCTTCACCCATCTTTCCTCCCACCTTCCTGTCTTACGCCACTGCAAACACACTCTAATAAAAGCTGCTAAAAAAAAAGGTTGCATGTTGTTAGGGTGTCAAGTCTGCATGGGCTTCCCATCAAGGTAATCCTACAAAGCATCTGATTGCCAGAGGTTTTATTTTTGGGGCTGTTCTGGTGTTGCGGGGTTGGTTATGTTTCGATTTTCTTGTGTTTACCAGTTGTCTGTGTTAGGTCTGCATCTGTTTTGTTGGTCACTTCCTGTCTTATTTTGGTGGGCTCGTGCTCCGTGTGTATTGTGTTCCGTTTTACTTCCTGTTATTAGTTTCATTCAATTCACCTGTTGTTCCCAGATGTTTCCCTCTCATTCCCTCTGTGTATTTAAGTCTCAGTGTTGTTGAGTTCTTTGTTTGGGTTCTTGTCCTTCTTATGTGTAGGATGATGGGCCTGCTTTGTGCCTTTTTATGTTTTGGATTTACTTGTGTAGCTGGCTCCTGACCAGCCTTTTGAGTTAAAGGGTACAAAGTGTATAAATAAAGTGAAGCATAAGTAATGCTCTTGCCTTTGCTTCCTGCACTGAGGTCCTTGCCACAGCAGTCGTGACAAGAAGAGCAGCAGTTGTTCAACCACGCATTGGAATTTGTCTACCACATACCTGTATGCAGCAGTCTCCCACTTTGGGAGGAAATTTTATTTTGAAATTTCAAAACTAACATTAAAAATTTCACAGGCATGCCCTTGTTTAGCCAGCTGTCCTGTGGCTGTTTCATAAGATGAAAGACCAACCAAGGGGAGAGAGGCAGAAGATCTGAAACTGGTGAGCCTGCACTTGTTTTTTGTTATTTATGATTTCCTGTATGCAAGAAACATCTGAGAACCATATCCTACCAACTCAGCTTTGATCGCACAGCTGATCTGAAATAGAAAACAAAGATAAGATAGTCAAATATTAATCACCAGAATTCTATTTGAGTTCTTTCTCTGTTCATTTAATTTTATTCTTTGGGCATTTAGTTTGCTCTTAATTTGGAGGAACTCCATTAACCTCATAACTGCAAGAACCTTTGGATTTAAAAAAAGTCACTACAGAAAAATGAGAAATTAAAAAAAATGTGTATATGTATTTGCTGAAGCTTTATGTTAATATGCAAATGTGGTGAAAGGGCCTAATTGTAGGGGTGCTTTCGGATGCATTGGCATACATGTCCAATCAAAACCACTGTAGCAACATGAACACCAGTTTGAACCTTTTGGTGACATTTTTTTTCTTCAATGTAGCCTCAAACCACAAATTATCAGTGATTCATAGTGGTGAGTATGCACTGACACTAAAAGGTGGTGGTTTCTTTGCTTTTTGTGTGAGCTGGTTTTCTGACCTCACAGTCAGTCTGAAAATCTTCCATCCAGTGTGCAGATAAAAAATGGTACGTGTTTATCTGGAAACTTGAAGCCAGGGATGATGGAGTCTTTTGTTAAACACTTATCCTAAAAGCTTTAAAAAATCTATCAGAAAGCACTAATTTAAAATTAATGTTGATGGTATCATAGGATGCGGCTGTGCTCACTCTGCTGGCCATAAATGTGTTTTGTCAAGTCTTACAGCAAAATTATGCTCAACTGTTTCATACCTGTTAGCAATGCTTGAGTGTGAATCGTATGCAGTTTGACAGCTCAGCTTAGCATGTTTCAGCAACACAAAATGAACTTCTCACTCACTTGCAGTATAGCCACTGGAGCACATGCTAATTTTACAGCCAGAGGGCTTCACTAATTCAAGAAAGTGGAGACTTTTAGAACCTTAAAATAGGATTTAAGTCTTTTTATTTTGCAGTTGGCTCCAAATTAACCCTATAAGTATGCACAGATCTGCCTCAGGATGAAAAACACCTGCTTAATGTTGTCTTATGCTGTCAAAATTTCTGACCCATCAAGGCAGCGACTCCACAAGGACTCTAAATGTGTCCTGGAGTCAGGGACTGAGATGTCAGCGGTAGATCCTTTAAAAGCAGGATGCACAAAAAAAAAATCCATAATAACCTTTCAACATATTGTAATTCAAGTTGTCTGAAACAGAATCAGAGTAATACACTCACTCTGGGCTCTGCTCTCGGGCTTTAGAAAATGCAGCCTGTGAAAGGAGACATCAGCCTTTTCAGGCCAGATAAGGTGAGCAGAACAAGGTTTACCTGGGAAACACGGTGGTGCGTGAGTTAAACATTACTGTTAGTAGACCAGAGTTTGAATCATGTGTGAAGCTAAGCGGTACTGTTAGTGTGTGTGAAATCTGTGCTCGTCCGCTGGTGGGGCAGACAAGGGGGGTTATTTTCAGTTCACATTCTGATTATTATTGTTGCCTTAAGTTTCTCCGTCCTGCAGTTTTAAGTTCTGTAAATGGCAAGATCGGGCCTCGAAGAACAAAACTTGTAGCACATCTGACAGAAGCTTAATCACATTGTGATCCAGGGAATTTGGAGGCTAAGTCCTTGAACCCTCTGTCGTGTTCAAACCATTCATGTTTGCAGTGTGGTGGAGCATTATCCTAATTAGCGAGGTTACTACTATCAGGGATGCTGATGAAGTTATTGTCGATGGCAACATTCGTATGAACACCAGCAGACAGTCGAACTGTAAAGCATTGCTTCTTCTCATCGTTCATCCAGCTGCTATTTCTTCCCCCTCATGAACAATAATGACTCAGCTCACCGTCTGCAGGATGTAAACCAAAATGTGATTTATCAGACCAGCTTCTTTCATTGCTCAGTGATGCTCAAATGCCCATTGCAGGCAGAAGTCAGCATGGACACACGAGGCAGCCTTTCTTCCCCACACACATCCCTGAGCCTGCGGTGATCGTGAGCCTCACACTGTTTCAACTGGTGTCTTTCCTTGAACCACTTTTGGTAAATGCTTGCTGCCGCACGCTGGGAGCATACCCACTGAACCTGCTGTTTTCAAGATTTGAGCCAGTCCTCTAGCCATCACAAGCTGACCCTTGTCAAAGTCACTCAGATTTTAACACCTGCCCACCTGTAAGTGTTACTGACTTCACTTGTTGGCCTTCTGATACAACCTTACGTTAAAAGCCCTGAAGCGGTGAGCACTAGAACAGGACCCAGCAGACACACGCTGTGCCGCTTGAATATAAATAATGCAAAAATCATGAAGTGAAATCAAAAGTACTGGAAGCGGCAAGAAACTAGGACAGGAGGTTTGACAGAAAAACAGATCAGGTAGTCGGTAAAATATGTTGAACAGCATCCAAGAACACCTGAGATCAAAGAAGGATGAAGGTCGAAAACGCATGAAAGACTACTTTTGTATTTAATCAGCCTGATCTACGTACAGCCTCTCTAGAATGCTGATTCTCTTCCAGCAGTGACATTTGGGTTCACCAGGACGGCACAAGACCGAAGATCCAATAAGATCCAATCCTCATGAGGCCCTGCTCCTGGCAGTGTTTCCATTCCACTCTCTGAGCTCTTGACCACTGAGACTTTGTCTGATGTCTCCCTCCTTCCTCCTCTGGGGGGTGCGTACGGTTGTCTTCCCCTAGGTCCTTCCCTGCTTTGCTCTGTATCGAGGGGGGGGGTGTTGCTGCAGTCAGCACAACTTCATTTAAAAGCAGTACTACTGTTGGAATTTTTTCATTTTAATCCAGCATTTATACTTTTTATTAGTAGTGAAATCTGTTAGATCATGTATATTTTTTCTGCCACCTAGTGACCTTTTAGGCTCTCTGAGCCTTGCCTGCTTGATGAGTTTAAACTTTTTCTTGATTGTTCTTGTAAACCTTTTATAGGGAGTGTATTCTTTCCCCCAGCTCCGGTAGTGAAGGGTCTTGCATTTCAGGTGTGAGCGGTGACATGAAGTGTGAGGTCACTGTGGTTCCTTAAGAGACCTCTGCTGTCATTAAAAGGTGTATTATTGTAAGGGGATGTGTTTGTGTCACTTACATGCTTGTAGTGTTGTAGTTCTGTCACAAGCATATAGCGTTTTACTATCTTGGAAACATTTTCACCTAAGTGCCTGGGGGTGATTGTTTTCTTTCGAGCACCAGTCCTCCTTTATGACATTGCTAGATAAGAAGACACGTGCGTGCACACTCAGGCTGAGTGGGTCTGAAGGCCTCCTGAGAGGGGTGGGAGGAAGACCTGATCTGATGTGGGTGTGTTCATGCTCTGGCATTTGACCTCTGTGACCTAAAAATTGTTTTACATGGCAGGTTAATTACATAATTACTGGGAATTTTACGGGGAAAGCCACTTTTTTCTTTGGCTGCTTGCTGTCTCTTTTCGCTGGACTAACCGCTAAGGCTGAACCACCCGAGTTGTGCTTGCTTGCTGTTCTCCTTCTTTTTTTTTTTTTTTTTTTTTTTTTATATTTTGTTGAAAAT
>VUQK01043959.1:0-10839 GCA_015106715.1 Bujurquina vittata
GAACATTCAAGTCATTCACATGCTTGGCCATGTGCGCCTTTACCCCTCCTTTCTTACACACTGAGATACATGCATTAGCCCAGGCCAAAATAATGCACATATTTCAGAGTTTGCAGCACCAGCATGGCCCATGTCACCTCCATTAAGGGATGGATGGCAGTGGGTTTTATGGTTAAATGCCATTTCCTTCCTCTTTCTGTCTGGGATAATCTCGAGGGGGTATTGTATTAGCAGGGGGTCCCCTCCCTTTGTTCCCCCTAGTCTGCGAATATCACATGGCTGCAACTTGTGCAGACCTCTGAGGTCTATGATTGGTCCCTCATCTCACAGCTCCCCTTGTGAGTGACAACGTGAGCTGGAGACCCAAGCCACGGAGTAGATGGCAGTGTGCCCAGCATAAACTAACAGTGATGTGCAAAAGGATAGAAATGCAGCATGGAACAAGCTAAAGCATTTTATTATCTTCATAATTTATTATTAAACTTGATCATCTTACGAGCAGTTTAAATGATTTACGGCAATTTCCCATCAATATAATGTGAAGTCATAATGTGGTGAAAGCTAAGTGTGTCTTTGCAAATGTGCTGGTGTGTGATAATATGCTCCCTTTAATCACAGGTGCGCTTGTGTTTCCAGAACAATGCAGAAGGAGATCAATATTCAAGTCAGCTTTTCAGCTGTTTGTAATCAGCAAGCACTCAGAAAATCTCTTGTGACTATAATGACTCCAACACCCAACACCCCGATATCAACAGAGTGCTTGACAAATTAGACATTCGTACATTGCACTATAATTTTAAATAGCTCCCTCTTGAGTGATCTCACAGGTAGGATATATTTCATGCAAAGACATTTGTCTGCTGCATATATAATCCTCACATTAGAATGCCATTTTTTTTTCTTTCAATTTTTAGTACCATATCATATATAGAACATAGAATGCAGATGAAGAAGAGTTGGGTATCTAAGTAGCTCCCTCCCTGTAAGACATTAGGTTGCATTGCTTTTCTGGAAGCATCAGACTGCAGATGTGTCCTAGAGAAGGTGGAAAGTGTTAAGAAATTGTAGCACTCTGGAAAAAGCCTAATAATTAATTCACAACTCCAACCAAACAGTCATTAATTTAAAAATCAAGTCTTGATACTTGCATAACAGTAATGTGGTGTGATTTTAATTTTATTACAAGATTCTGAGTGTTTTTATGTAAATAGCATGCAAGTATCGCTGAATGAATGTATTTTCGTGTCACTACACACATTTTGGAATATGCATTTCAGTGCTGCAAACGACTCCCCCTTTTCCTAGAAGTCTGTTACCTTGACCAGGTTGAGGATGATGATGGGTGAACCAAACCGCTGCAGCATCTGGTCAAAATGGAGGCCTGCTATATGGGCGTATGGGTCGGCTTGGTCCACTACAAAATAAAGGCAAAGAACTTGTTTAAAGTCTTATTAATCATGCAACACTATCATGGAGGCATCTGATTGGCCCTTAGGTCCTTCTACAGCATGAATGTGAACCAAAAAATACAACAAAAGTCATGAGAAGTAACTTAAAAATAATAATACTAAGAATTATTTCTGCAACAAAGAGAAGAAAAGAGCAGGACCCTGATTGCAACATCAGGAGTAAGTCTGGAATTACAAGAAGGGACACAAACAATTAAGACTAAGCCTGCATGCATTTATAAAATTATTATTATTATTATTATTATTATTATTATTATTATTATTATTATTATTATTAATAATAATAATAATAATATTTATTCAGATGCAAAAGAAGAACGTGACATTACATTTGCAGGAGGATGATGAAAATGAAAATTAAAAGAATGGGAATTTATAATAAAACTTTTTTAAAACACAGAGAGGTTAATAATCGCTGCGTGACGATGTCCGTGCAAAGATTTTTTTAAGCGCTTTAATTAAAATGATATTTTTAATGCTCAAATATGATTATTGTTGCTTTCCATGAATTTTCAAATTTACTGTTAAAAAAAGCAGAAAAAAGAAAAGCACATAATTATTCTTTGATTAAGATGTCAAATTAGTTATTTACTCGTATTCCTGACCAGAAAATGTCGTTTTAGAGGCTAATTTCTGACTTTTCCAAGAAATCCAGTGCACTGGCTCAAATTTGGGTATAAAAACATGAAATCTGGTTGTTTCTGGTCTTTCTAGACCTTAAACAAGTTATTGAAGATATTTTTGGTTTTCTTGTTTTTATGACAGCTGGTCTAAAACATTTATTCAGCACTGTACCTTGAAAAGCCTGAGGTGGTCACACCAAGGTCTGATTAGATTTTCACATAGTCTTCATAAAAACAAGTACCCTTAGTATTTTTGAAAGCATCTTTCTTCTCTTTTTGAATTTAAAACCTTTCCAAGTAAGTATCATAACAAACTGCAAGCTTTAACACCACACTAAGTCCGCCCGTGATTAATGCATTTTTGATTTTCTAGCTATTCTTCATTTTAAAAAAAATATTTACTGCCTCTACTTGCCACTCATGCTGAACCCCACACCTGCACACCTGTTGCCAAATTAGACTAGCAAGGCTGCCAGAAAATAAACTTAAGGAAACAGGTCAAATTGTGTTGCAGTTCATCCCACAGAGCTGCTTGCATTTCAGAACAAAAAAATTGTCACCTTTTTCAGCTTCACTCTAAAACCACTTAATAATCATGTTCTCCACTGCCCACATGTCAGAGGATGAAAGTTTATGTAAAGTGCTTATGCACCTTGGGAAGGGAGTTTTGATAATGGCAGGGGCGATGAAGGAAAGTAAACAATTAAGGTCATCTCCTTAAGAAGGACATAATTATGTAACAATGAGTCTTGGCATATCGTAGACAGGGCACAGGGTGATGAACTGTGTAATATGGACGTCTGTACTCTGCATGCACAAACACTGAGCTCAATCTGTCTCTTAGCTCCATTGCTGACCTAGATTCAGCTAGCACAGCGGGGCTGGGAATTTAACGATCGCTTTCAAATTTCTGCATAAATACAAAGTAAAATGTCAACTGGCTTACATGCAGGTCCTAAAAGTAACTAAATTAAAAATATGCGACAAAGATGTCATATCTGGTCATTTATTTAATAAGAAAAATGATCCAATATGAGGAGTCCATTTGAAAGCTTTCCAGACCACTTCAAGTCTTCCGAGATTTAACTAGAGTCAAGCCATTCTGGTGTCCTAGGTGAGATTTAGACTCAGCTCAAATATCTGATAATCGATGACAAATTATTGTCAGTGGAGGCAAAAATATGATGGAGAGTAGAAAGTATGTCATGCACAGAGAAAACTGTGTTAACATAAATAAACAGATTGAATGTTAAACTGATGGTGGAAGGCTTGGGCAACATTTAGGAAATGTCAGATAAGGACCGTCTTTAAGGATCAAAGTGGAAGCAGGACGATGAGCGAAGATGACACACTGAGGGATCTCAGGGACATGCTCAGTGTCTATCTTACAGAGGTAAATGTCACCTGAGGATGAATTAAAAGGGCAAACCGAAGGGAAAAAAAAAGATACAATCTAATACGGGGATTGCACACACACAAACATGAGTCTACACACACAGACACACACACACACACACACACACACAGAGGTGTCCTCACTGTCAGGCTCAGGTACCTAATCACCTCCCTCTGGCCATGGTTTTGTGTTTTTATCCTGCTTATAATGAAACAGGGTGGATACAAAGATGAAAGCCAAAAGAGGCCATCCTGCCTTCACAGACTTCTTTTTTCCATCTTCTTGCCAGTAGTTAAAAAGAATGGCCTGAGTATACTCCACATATATTCTCTTATTTTAATAGATTTTATTCAGTGACATCTTTCTTCTTAAGCAGCAAAAAGACAAATATAATATATAATACACCACGTTACAGATCCATCCATCCATCTTCTTCCAATTATCGATCCCAGCCTAATACTTCCGACAACAAACAAATGTACAGAATGCTAATTTACATAAAGATTTGAAGTGTAAAGCAAGAGATCTTACATCGTATTGGGGGTTTTGGCATCATGGTGGAAATGTCCTGGGACCAGTAGAGTGGGACGGAGCCTCGTACTTGGACATATGAGGAGTAACTTCCTGCTGTGTAAGACATAACTGAGGCATCATGAACGATCTGTTCAGTCTCTACCTCATTAGCCACATCCCCCTGAAAAGAAAAAAAAAAACAAGCCAAACGAGAAAAAGCAAAGAAGAAATATTAAACTTCTGCACTGATGGGAAACCCATTTTCCAATCAGCGCAAAGAGAAAAAAAGCGGTATCTTAGGCAAGCCTTTCTTATTGGTGTTTGGTTGCATTTTGTTCTGTGCTCTGTCAAGATGATCCCACACTGCTTCAATACGTTCAGGTATGTATGGGATCAAAGGAAATTAACCTTTCACATGGTAAACTTTTCAAAATTGAATGTGTAATTTCTAACATCAGGCCGGCGATTGCCTTCCTCATTCTCAGAGTCCTTCTACTTACAGTCATGTGAAAAGCAAATACTGAAAACTGCTGCCTTTTTTTGGCATATGTGGAAAACTAAACATATCCTCTTTGAAACATTCCATACAGATAAAGAAAAAAATCACAAGGAAATGCTATATTTTTGTTGTTTTGATGTTAAATATAAATGTTACTGTATTTGTATTTTTCCCCCCATAATAGCAGATCACTGTATGTACAACCTAATCCCAGTGTTGTAGTCCAAAGAGAATGAGAAAAACTACATTGGTCAAGAGACCCTCCTTCTTCAAAGACACTCATAGCCACTCCAAAAACAGGAAGTATGTCCAATTAACCCCCTGGGATCAACTTGAGTCATCTCAATCAGTCTGGTGGCCCTTAGGCCACTCTCCACTATCTGCTCTTCCCTGTTACCCTGGCAACTGCTATACCTCACAGTTGGCTCCCCTTTTGAGGAAACGGGTCCCAGCAAATTTGCTGGAGCGCCTGGCAATCAGGGTGATGTGAACCGGTCGGCCGTAGATCAGAAGTTCTGCAGGTGATGGGTAAAGGAGGAATAACGTGGAAACAAACAAAACGTATTGTCATCTTTGCAGCAGATTGTTTCTTTTACATTTGCCATGCTCTCACATTGGCTCTTAGTGATGATAGTCACACATTTAGTCTGAATATGAAACAAGAAAACAAAACTGTGATTTTATTTATTTCCAATACCGTCATTATCCCATTAGTACCAATATTCTGTCATTAAGAAATCTTGTGCAAAGTTCTTGATTAAACCGCTGCATTTTTTTAGTTTTGCTTTTGCTAAAAGGTTTTACATATTCCCTGTCTGCTGAGTCTCCTCTCATTGCACCCAATGGGCTTTTCATCCGCTCAGAAAGTGCCAAACAATTTCCAGGAATTTTATAAACTCAAAACACCCACACGCTGTCATGGTGGCAGCACGCCGTCTAAAAAAGGAGATGACAGTTGGTGGCAGTCGTGATTGCAAAGTGCATGTTAGGTTATTGCACTTCTGTGTTTATCTGTATAAGACTTGCAGACCTTAGCCAAACACAAAAAATATGTATTTGTATATTGAATATGCATTAATGCCAATGGAGGGGAGCTTCTTTGGGGGGGCTGAACAGCAAAAAGGAAACATATTTTACATTGCTTAAAGAGACACATTGGTAAATGACTAAAATCTGAAACCTGAACCTGAGGCAGGCTTTAACCCTTATAAATCAGAGGCAGTCAAGTGCAAAGCCCCTCTGCACCAGTTACCCATGCATCAATATCACTAAAAAAAATACAAAAGTAATTAATGTAGAGACAATTTCCTGGTCTGCAGTCAAAAAAAATGCTTCTGAGGGACTGAAATGAAAGACATAAAGCAAAAAAAGCAAAAAATATTCATACAAAAGATAGGCACGTCTCCAAAAGGAAGCACGTGTAACTCATCTATTTAATATGCACAACGTGGTTTCTCCCTGGAGATAACAGACAGAGAGATTCTGCAAGTGCCTGTGTTTGCATACCTGATACACTCTGATATTTGCTTTGTTAAATCCCTAAAAACAAAATAATTGCTTCTGCAGTTTCGTGATGAATCACACAGTCTCTCTCACAGTGCAATCCACGTGATCTGGTGGGGACTGAGCACAGTTCAACAAGTGGGGCTGAGGCTGCGAGATGAGGAGTATCAATAAAGGATAACAATGTGACAATTTCCTGGTCTTACTGTTAAAACATGACTGCAGTTCCCTGTTCATTTGGTTGCGACAAAAAGGGGGGAAAAGAAACTCAGACACTTTTGCAATGTTTCTGTCTCCCATGGACTCCTTGGTGTGCAGCTGCATGCTCATCTTGTGTCTGATTAGCTACCAATGATCAGTGCTGTCAAATACATCCAAAGTATCAGCACAGTATGATTCAAATTTTTTTAGTAACGTTTTGTGCATTCATTTAGGTTTCGTTTAGGCAATTGAGAAAAGAAAAAAAAAGATTCTATAAAGTCCAAACACTTGATGTTCAAAGGATACTGGACTGACCACAAAAGCCATGGATTATATACATGAGCCAGTCGTGATGTACTATATTTTTGACTTGCTCCAGGAGCTTCCCGTTCCACACATATTTGTAATACGGCTCGTTGTGAAGACCAAAAACCACTGTGGGGAGAAAATAATAGTGAATCATTTGCTGGACTGGAATCCATCAAGTTTATCAGTTGCCAAGGAGAAAATGACAAACGAAATTCAAACCATGAAGCATGAGCGTATTTAGAAATATTGATATAACTTTGAGTAATAAAAACCCATGATTAATAGCACAAATATTCTGTCAAAGAAAGTAAAAAGTATCTCTCAAAAAAAAAATGACAGTGGCTTTTAACTTTTAATTGGCATTATAAAATGTTAAATTAGGCTGACACGGTCTTGTTTTGTACACCGGAGAGCAGTCAACATTTAAAGTTTAACAAAACTTTTGCGTTAACGGTTTAAAAATTGCACATTTTTATACCAAGCACTGATTTTTAGCAGCTCAAAACTAATTGGAAAAATATGAATATGAGGAATGTTTTTAATATTTGGACGAAATCCAATGGACATCACCAAATGCTGCATTTCCTCTCTTGAGATGCTCTGCAAGGCCTTTACTGCAGTCACCTACATTTGATGCTCGTTTGTGGATCTTTTTGGATTTAATAACTAAAAAGCACGCTCTATTGGGTTGGGATCAGCCAACTAACTTGGCCAATGAAGAACATTCCATTTTGCTACCTTTAGAAACTTTTGGGTTGCTTTTGTAGTATGCATTGGGACATCTGAACTATGAAATGTTGTCCAATCAGTTTTGCAGCATTTGCCTGAATCAGAGCAGAGAGTATAGCCCTGTACACTTCACAGTTCATCCGGCTACTTCCCTAAGCAGTCATATCATCAATAAACACTAGTGACTGGGATCCACTGGTAACCATACATGCCCATGCCATAACATTCTCTTCTGTTTGACAGATAATGTGGTTTGCTTCAGGTCAAGAGCTGTTTTCTCTCCGCCTCCAAACTTTTCTCCGCCTATCATTCTGGTACAGGTTAATCTTTGTATCATCTTTCAGGCTTTGTGGTATTGTTGAGCTGCCCGGTGCATTCATTCTTTTTAAAAATGTACTAGATTATTGACTGCCACTCCTAAAGATTTTGCTGTCTCACTTTTTCAGCCTAATGACTGTTGGACAAGAACATAATTTTTGTTTACCTCTGTACAACATCACACCGGATTTTAAATCTAACTGTATGTAACTCAGTTACAACACAATGTTCTATCTCCTAACTGAAAGCATAGTTTGGGGCTCCTGCTGAGCCAAGCCGATACAATAAACAAAAGAAATTGAAGAAATATTGATAAACTTCCTCTCACCTTGTGTAGGCAAACCCTCATCTTCAAAGATGTCAAAGCAGTCCTGCTTGCTCTGTGTATGTACCTCTTCCTCAGTAGAGGAAGCTGGGGAAGACCACTGTTCATAAGGTCTTCGCAGCAAAGTTAGGTTGTACTGCAGAGAGTGGCTCAGGTCATAGCTGTAACTGCAGAGCACAAAGGTGAAGTCATATGAAACAAGTACAGCCTGTGCTGCAGAATCAAATACTTTTTGTAAATAAAACAGAATGCAATGATTTGAAAAAAACCTTTTAAAATATAAAGAGAGCATATTGCATATGTTTTCAGCAATAGTATTAGTGTTTGAAAAAAAATCCTAGAGTTTTTTTGTTTAGTTTTGAATATGTATTTCTAAACATGATGGACTCAAAATGAAATATAGGAGATATTGTTTCTCATTGTAAAGGTGCATTTTCACCATCATCTTTCATACTGTAAAACCTCTGCATGAACTGTGATGAAATGATTCATAACTTTAGAAATCTCCAGGCCATGTGCAGACGTCTTATCCCAAACAAGGCCACATTGGAAAGAAGATAAAAGAAAGAAGAAAAATGAAGGTCAAAGAAACCAGAGACGTTTTTAGATGTTCCTAGCCTTCGAGCTGAGCAAAGCATCAGCACACGTGTTCAGCCTGGTGTGTGACCAGAAGGCTGATGTTGTGTGGCACGTGTGCAAAATGTAACCAAAAAAAGAAAAGAAAAACTTTTCTTTTTAAGACTAAATGTGCATTGTTGATGTGTACATTAGTCTTACAATTAAATGTAGGAGTCAAAACAGAAAAAAAGTCTCAATACTGGTTATAGAGATTTTATTATTAATGAGAGTTTGGACTGAGAACCGGTCTTACCTGAAGTAGAAGTTGCTTGAAAGGTCCACATTCTGAAAGATCCTCACATACCTGTAAGAGGAAATCTCCGTCAGTCAAACATGCATCTGACAGCTGCTAGACAGAAAACGTGACTTAGACCGTTTCAAACTGACATTCATTTTTAAACTGCTCAGCCAGGTATTTGCAGTTAACTACACTGCATGGGAAGTAGGATTTTCTTTTAATCTGTAAAGAGCACTGTAATGGTGCTATACTTGAAGTTAACTTTGATAATGCTTCAAAATAACTTCCCAAATAAGTGCTTTAGTGTTTAAGGATGACTGCTAAGTACTACTTTGCCAGTCTCTGATGGAAATTAAACTCATGACTCAAAGAGAACTCTGGTTGCCACTAGTCAAGTAGCCACTAGTATAAAAATGGGAATACCATTATATAACAATGACTTTATCAATATTCTTTAAGCTTTGAGAACTTTTTCCTCTTTTTTCATATTTGACAGACTTTGAATTTTTTTTTATTTTGTTTTAGTTTATAGATAACTGATAACTTTCTCTCACACATTCAAGATTCAGTGGGCAAATATTGTTTTCACACGAAAATGGTGTACCTGTGTGTATTTGCTGGATTTTTTTAAAACACTCAGAAAAGCTTTTTAATCCTTTTCCACTTCTAGCAGATGAGTCTGCCTTTGTGTTTGGCTTCTGTTTGTCACATTCTGTATTGCAGTACTATTTTTGCCTGGACTACAACTGTGGGCGCCACCCTTGCACAGCAGAATAGAGTAAACCTTGAGCTTGTTGTTTTTGCTTCTAATCTTAGCTTATTTCAGGGTTGTACTTAGTCTTGCTACCCCAAAATCTGGATGCCTATCACTACACATTGAAGCTGGTGCTGACTGCAACCTTTTCTGACTGATGTTTAAAACAAGGCCAGATTTAAGTGTCCAGGTTATAAGAGGTAAAATGTCTCAGCTTCAGTTCAGGTTCAGCATAAAATTAAAGTATGTGTGTAAGTGAGAACAAATGTGGGTGATGGGAGATTGAGTAGCACAATACCTTGCTTCATCAGGGTGTGTAACTCTGACTGAGTCATTGGGGATGTAGATCATGGTGGTGTCTTCAATTTTGTAGATGGAGTGGCCACCAATATCAGCCATCTTTCTGCGCTTTGTGATCAAGACGATGTAGTACCCCTCAAGGAATCGTACAAATCCTAACAAAAAGAAGAAGGGAAATTTAGAATCTTATCAAATGCATTTTTGGGGGCTCAAAACAAGTTGATTTGTAGGTCAAGTTTAATGCTGCCAGGAAATCAGCTGCAGCTTTGATGGCGCAAACGTGTGAATAGCTCCACTGGCGTGGGTGAATCGTGAATGTATGTGTGTCATATTTCACAACATTAACCATGTAATTTGCTCTATTTACTCTCTGAAAATTTGACCCAGAAAATGTTGCGCTAAACATATTCAATGATTTGCTTTCAGCTTCAGATGAGCAATTTTTTTTCCATCTGTGACATTTAGAAAATAATGTCTGTATGTTTTTAATGTCTTACAAAGAAAAACAGTTTACGTAAGTGTGCCTTCTATAAATATACCTCCCTATTACAAAATTACTATTACAACTAATTGGTTAACTGATGAATTGTGAATCACAGAAAAAGCTGATTAAAGAGTGCTCTTACATTTGGACTATTTGGAAGCACAGACACTTCAATGCCATTATTCTGTCAGGTGGCTTATGAATTATGATGTTCAAATTCTGTCTCCAGGTACAAAGGCAAATCTACAAATACAGAGACAAGGTGAAGACGAGGATCTTTCATGTATCCTTGCATCTCACTTGGACCTTTAAAGATAAATTTTTTAATATAATTTTGGGGGCATTTTAGCTTTTATTTAGATAGAAGACAAAAAACTGGAGAAAGCGAAGGGGAAACACAGGTCTGCTCAACCTAGTGAGCTGCTGAAGATATAAATATTTTCAGGTATATTTTCAGGCTAAATATAACACTATATAATTTAGAAAACGATTCTAAAAAAAAAAAAAATTATTAAAATAAAAACCCTTCTTTTAAAACAAAAAATTAAAAAAAAAAAAAA
>VUQK01043959.1:23917-37496 GCA_015106715.1 Bujurquina vittata
GAGAGAGATTGTTCACAGAATGGTGTGGACACCAGAGTATTTGACTAGAAATGCTTTTTTTCGAATCAACATGTACAAGGATAACATGCTCATACCGCTGGAGGTGAGTTGCCCAGACCCAGAGCAGTCATTAAAGTCACCCTACTTACTCACTAAAAGGTTATATTTGTTTTATTGTGTTTTACTGTGTCACTAGGCATATTATAAAATGTTGGACTCAAACAAATTTCATAATCCTTATAAATTTTATATTTAAATCAGTGATATGGGGGATACTGCTTTTCTTTAACTTATAAGTTTATATCGAAAGGCAGTGAATATATATTATTTTGACTCAAAAGGCAGTGTTTAAGAGCTTTTGAAATTTGGTAATAGTCACTAAAAATAAATGTTGGAGTGTACTAATAATTATTATATTATGAGAATGAATTACAACAAAAACACAGATCGAAAGGTATATTAATTGGTATTTTTTTCAGGACTACATGACAAACCACAACCCCCTCTACCTGTTGGAGTTGGATGGAAATAATAAAACAGAAGATTTGCACTTGGTAAAGTTAAGAGCAAGAAATGAATCGTCTTCAACAAATAAATTAATTAGAAGGCTATGTTAGCGTGGTGCAGAAGTGCTGCTTGTGTAAAGTGTGTTTGAGCATGTAATCTGTAAACTAACAAGGTTTTTTGCTTCTAGTCTGTTCTGTCACGTCTCGAAACTTTGGCTATAAATCCTGTCCCCATTCCAATCCGCCTCCGCCAGACAGAGGATGAAGAATTGCCAGAGGAATTTACCACGGTCTGGAAGTCTTCATATTTAGTTTCAATACACAATAAGTAAATGTATAGAGTACATAGAAAAGAATACTCCCTTTACTGAATCAGGCCCTAATGTACTGTAGTATCTAGACTTTCTTTAACACTGAGACCATCTCTTTTTCAGGAGGACCTACTGAGAATTATGTCCTCCTCCAGGATTGTGATCCCTGGCTTTAGGTGGAGAAGGAGCCGCTGGGGCAGAAACTGCCCTGTTGCTTTGAAAAAGGGCAAGGTCGTTCCTGGCAAGCCAGAATTTAGTGTGGGGTGAGTGGTCTTTTGTGAGCTATTTTCAGATAAGGAATCTGTCCAATGGCAATATTAACCAACTCTTATCTCAACCACTGCATAGTTTCCAGGACAAGCTGTACATCCTTTCATCAGAGGAGGCATACCAGAAGTTTGTCACAAACCCTCGCCCCTACCTGCTACCTCCGATGCCGAGGTTACCCTGCAGAGTTTCCATCATAGGGCCGTCTCTTGCGGGAAAGAGCACCTTATGTAAGCTTCTAGCTCAGCACTATAACGCTGTAGTTATTAACATGGAGGAACTGTTGCAGCCAGTTTTGGCCAAGGTTGAACAGGAGAGGACTGAGAAAATTAAAGAAGAGACGACACAGGCTGCAATAGAGGAAATGAAGATGAAGGAAGCTGGTGGACAAAATTCAGGCAAGTTGAGCTTTGTTGATATTTTTTGGATAAGGACAGGTAGAACTATATTTGATATACTATGATAGGCAAAACTACACTGCTACTAAGTAGTTTACTACTAAGCATTAAAGTGTGTTATTTATGTATATATGTATGTAATAGGCCTCCAACATGCTATATAGCATAAATCATTATTTGTACCCACTGTTGAACAATTGACTGCTAATGTCATACACAGAATTAATGTCCTATTATTTTTTTTTATCAGATGAACCCAGCTCCATAGAAGGTAAGATGTTAAAATACTTTCACATAAATGGTATCTATGACGGACAGCTACAGTAATGTGAAAAAGAAAGAACACCCTCATTAATTTCTATGGTTTTACATATCAGGATGTAATAAATAAATATTGTGGTCTTTAGTTCTTTAAAATTAGGTAAATACAATCTCAAATGAACTATAAAATGTGACATAATATACCGTCTAATTGTTTATTTTTATTTAACAAAACCTAAGCCAAAATACAGAAGCAGTGTGAGAAATTAAGTACACCCTTATTGTTTACACAGGAATTAAGAGAGTAAGTAGCATTCAAACATTCAAGACAGTTGTCAGTCTTACCAAGAGTGGACAACCCAGCAATTTCATCTCAAGATCAGACTGTGGAGTGTTCAGAGAAACTGCAACACACTTAGAATTGAAAAGTGTACTTTCATCATGACTACATGCAGGGAAACCATACTTTGTTGTCTCCTAATATTTTGGGGCTCACTGTGAAGGTTAAATGTAACATACTGGACAAAAATATATTGTATTTGTAAGTAAAAGGATCTTATTTTTGCTGTTGTTTTCAGTTACCAGCGATCATCCAGAAGTTCAAGCCATGGCCCATAGTGCTATGGAAGAAGCAAACCAATCGAGTACAGCTTCTTTTGACTTGTATGCTAATTTACTAGAGAAGCGTATAAAAGAGGTATGTTAAAGATTTTAAACCAGGTGGCAGCATTTACACTGACTTTTCATACACATTCATGTATTTATATGATTAATAGCACACAGCAATTGTTTCTGCAACTTTGAGACTGTTAGATTTTCTTTTTCATTTATTTGCAGAAAATCATTGGCTTAAACTGTACAACAACCAAGACTAAATCAAACATACAAAGAGACAAACATGACACTGAGACATTCACACACATAGTAAACACTGATATTATGCTAAATCAACTTAACTGATAAAAAGTTTAATATTATAGGTAGAAGAGGCAGAGGAGGTAACTGGATGGGTGCTTGACAACTTTCCCAAGAACCATTCTCAGATGGGTGCTTTAGGGCAAACTGTACTCCTGCCAGAAATCATCTTCTGTCTTACAGACAGTGATGGACACCAAGGTATGAGGCACAACGAGAAAACATAAAACATATAAAGTTAAATCCTTCATTTGCATTTTAGTCTTTAGCTTCTTTAGCATTTGTGCATACATTTTGGTGCTTTTTACACTCATTAATCCACTTCTCATTGAGCAGTTTTGAGGAGACTTTATGAGATGAATAAGGAAAGTGTGAACAAAGCTGTAAGGATGAGACTGGAGAATGAACGGTCTCAGAAAGAGACAGAACTCTCGTAAGTGCAGATGCAATGATGCTGTGAAATTGTTTGTTGCATCTGAGTTGGATTTTTCATCTAACATTTGTTTCATGCCTCCATTCTCTCTACTTTAGAAATCAAAAGGAGGAAGAATCAGAGGTGCAATCAAATCTCGAAACAGTTGTGGAAGAAAGCCATGGTATTACATTCTTTGTTTCTTCTATATATTCCCCTTAAACATATACAATGTAATCAATATCATTTTTTATTGTATTCCTTTTGCTTTCAGAAAATCCTGAGCAATCTAACACCACCAACCCTGCAAATCCTAACGCAATACAAAAAGAAGGTAATGTTACAACAAGAACATGCTGTTTGTCAAATCAAAAATGCAGATTGGCTAAAGAGAGAAAAGAGTACGAGATGCAGGTGGTTTCCCATCAAGCTTACAGTGGGCAAGAATGTCACTGCATGGAAACTGCAGCTAACATAGGGCGAAAGGCAGGGTACACCCTGTACAGGTCGCCAACTTGTTCAAACCTTTCCCCTTTTTTTTCTGCTTCTAACACATCGACTTTGAGGATGGGATGTTTGCTTGCTCCCTAACAGGTGGCACAATGGAGAGGTAATCAGTGTTACTCATTTCTCCTGTCAGCGGTCATTACGTTATGCTTGATTGGTGTATATACCGTATATATATTGTATGCAAGCACCACTGAAATAGAATTAGCATTCTTTCTCTCACTGTGTGTCTCTCTCTCTCTCTTTCTCTCTCTCTCTCTCTCGCTCTCTCTCTCTCTCTCTCTCTCCCACTCACTCTATTTCTCTTTTGTGTGTTACAAGCAGCAGTGGTAGTACATGATTCTTTGGAGTTGGGATATCCAGATGGCCCCGAGATGAATGAGTATAAATTGCAATTGCAACAGTTTGTGAGTGAATGGGAGATAATGCAGTCTGGCTTAACGGTCACCCACTTTACTTTGGAGATTGGAACGAAAAGCCCGGAGAAGCTGCTTCAAGATATGATCCAGCTGATGAACAGTGAGTGTAAAGCTATGCAGACCAAATTACTGCTGTATTAAAAATATTTGCGCCACAATGTTACTGACAGAGGCATTCATTACTACCATCCTTGTATTGTTGAATCAAGGAACTACAAAATAACGAGTAGGGCAGTAGTCTTTTTAGACATTAATTTTAGGAACAAAAAGGGCTGTTTTAATTGATATTTAGTGACCCAAGGCCTATTTTTTTTTTATCTGACAAGGGAGCGTAAGATCATGAGATACTCTACTAAAAGGTTCCAATCTAATCTTTAGCTCTTGTGTGTAATCTCCAGAACCCTTTCAGTATGTGTCCTGGGAGTTATCTGAGGAGGACATAGACAAAGACATGGAGGATGCAGAGGCCTTAGATCAGCTGGAGAGAGCAGAGGAAGCCAGCGATGAAGATTATTCCACAGAGAAAGAAGATGAAGTGAATAAACTGTGGCATCTTTCCACTTTATTATCTACATGTTTAAAATGCTATTTAAAATTGTAGTGACTGACGATAGAGACCTTACTGCTTTATTGACGGATATTACTTGGGCAAGCAAACATTTGAAACCATCTCATGTTCTTAATGCAGGGAGACACAACAGCCAAAAGATTCTTAAGTGACACACATCATTTCTGCCTTGTTGCCTTAAAAGACCATAATGTCCTATGGCCCTGTACGAATGAAATTGCAGCCAAGTATCGTGAGAAGACGTACTGCTTCTCCGGCTTAGAAGCGAGGGAATCCTTTCTTCAAAATCCTGAACAATATTTTGCACAGACTGAACCTCTCAAGGTACAAGATGGCATAAAAAGAGAAAATCATACCCAAATTGTGAACAAAAATTCCCTCACATGTTCTTTGTTCCTTTTCCATCCTAGCCTCCTGCCCTGCGGATCTTTTTGCTCGGCAGCAGTGGCTCAGGCAAGACAACTCATGGGAAGTGGCTTGCACAGCAGCTCGGGCTCTTCCATATTCAGTTCAGGGAGCAGCTCCAAATCCTCATCATGGCTAAGACAAAGATGCGGACACTTGATGCTGCTGAGTTAATGTTCTTAAAAGATTATTCTGAAGACTTGAAGGTCAAAACAATAGAAGCCCAGATAGAAGACGAAAAGGAGCCAGACGATCCCTCTACCAACATCAGTGAGATGGAGGTCAGGTTCAATACAATTTCTTTCTAGCGCAGTCTGTTGTGATAGTGCGTTCTGAATTTCTGGGTATGTACTTTTCTGTATATTTATCTGACTATAGCAAGAACCACTGACTGAGGAAGAAGTGGCCATCAAAGCCTACCTATCTGAAGGAGATCCTCTGCCTCTAAAGATTTTGGACGTGGTTGTTGCACCATACTGGAAACATGAACCATACAAGTATTTATTACAAAAATGGATGCTTCCTGCTTCTGCTTGTATTATGCTTATTGGCTGTCTTTTTCAGAGAAATTCTCAGAAACCAGTTAGCTGGAGGGCAGCTAACAGATAACTAGTTTTGGTTTTCTTCCAAATGGAAAAGAAAATTCATCAACAGTGTAAAAAGATTGAATTCTTAATTTGGTGGTGTTGCTTTTTATTTTTCTTTAACTCAAATTGAACTACTTTCTAGGTCTGCAGGTTTTATTTTGGAGGGCTTTCCTCGTGATCCAGAGGAGGTGCAGTACATGTTGCAACAAAAGCTTTTACCTGATGTTGTGGTAGTGATGGAAGTGACTGTTGAGGATGTTCAGAACCGTCTGTTGCCAGAATACCTGGAGATTTGGCGTGAACGCCAAAGAAAATCTGAAGCACAGCAGAAACTCCTTCGTGACCTGCGTGGAAAAAAACGGGTAAAAAAAAGACAGTTACGCAACAGTTTTAGTAATTGTGCTTATTTGTTCCCAGAAAGCATCAGTCTTGCTGTGTCTGTCTTGACAAATATTAATTATGTGAGGATCTGACACACAGAGTAATCTTTTTCAATTCAGAAGGAGGCTATTTCCAAGAGGAAGGCTGAACTCATGGCAGAGCAAGACCCAAAGGCAACCAAAAAAGCAAGCAAATTCATCATACCCCAATTGTCCCATTTAAATTTGCTTTCAGCGTCTCCCTTTTATTTTGTATTTTCTAACAAAACAGTTAAGTTTTCGAGATGGCACAGAAGAGGTTGAACTTGCTGATATAGCGGAGATGATAGAGGCCCAGCTGCAGGAGGAATTTCCCGCAGAACAGGATGACGGCATGGAGAATGAGGAGACTGAGGAATCAGTAACTGAGAGGATGGCGATAGGAATACAAGAGCGCTTTGTGACACATGAGACCAACCTTAGTACTGTGATGGTACAAATACACCAAACAAACATGCACCCTGACCGTTTCTACTTGTATTTCACATTTAGAATGAGACCTGTACTATAAAGTAGTTGCATAAGTAGCTGTATTGTATGCCCACATATGCTGCTTTGTTCTGTTCAATCATTAGGACCTCCTACGTGAACAGAATATACCCAGAATGAACATCAATGCATCCCGCAAATTTTGCATTGTTCAGCATCAGCTGCTCAACAAAATCAAGCCTCTATTGACCAACAGGGAGTCACTCTTTGAAAGATGCTACCCCATCTCTTACAGCCTGGCACAAAAGCTGCTGCGCTCCTCTTTCAAGTTTTTCAGCGCCTTTGGCTGTCTGGACCCCATCAAGGTAAGCAAGGTTTGGGAAAGGTTGAGGAATGTTAGCTGTATTTCTATTAGTTCCAGGAAGTGCTTTGAGTACTCCTTGTCTCCTACGTTGTGCAGACACATTGACAGAAAAACAACATATAATTTCATTCACAAAGTACACTGTAACACTTTTTTTTTCCTTGCATATTTCCCAACTTACAGCTATACAAAGAAAGAGACCTGATCCAGCCTCTGCAGTGGCCCTTCAGTACCACATACCCTCTGATCTTCCATCAGTATATCTACTTCTTTGCATCTAAGGAGAACTGTAACACATTTATGCTCAATCCCTTAAAGTACCTTCAGCAGCCAAAGCCCACCCCGTCACTTCCTGTTAAAATAGCGGTCATTGGACCTCCAAAATCTGGAAAAACCACTGGTAAGACAGAGGACAGATGAAAACAACCTTTTCTTTTATTTACTGTGTTCATTTCCTTTGCTTTTTCTGTTTCTGTTTGTTCAGCGGCACAGATATTTGCTCAGAAATTTGGGTTGGCTCGGCTGTCCATTGGTAGTGTTATGCGTACGGTGCTGGACACTCTGAAGCACACCGATCTGGCTATACAGATGCAAGGGTATCTCTTACAGGGCCTTGTTGTGCCTGATGATCTGGCCATTCAGTGTCTGGAGGTGGCACTAATGAACTCAGTCTGTAGCACACAAGGGTAAGATGAAGGATTTGTCACATTTATGTGTTAATATTTAGCAAAGTTCAAGACTGGGTAAGATTGTAAATTTATCTCTGCAATACATTTTGTTGTTTCAAGACAAGAACTATATACTTAACGTAGTTCTTGTACTCCATTATTGTTGGTTGGGTAAGTATGTAAAGACAATATCAACTATTGTATGATATGTTTGGCATTTCAGATATGTGCTTGATGGGTTTCCAATGACCCTTAAGCAGGCCGAACTGATGGGATCTCGGAGCATCATCCCCATGATAGTAGTTGAGCTTGAGCTGGACATAGTGGAGGTGCTGAAGAGAGGCCTTGCAGACAAGATGAGGCCTAACAAGTCAGAGAACACACAACTAATAACTATAATTGCAATTTAACAGTTATTTTTTTCAGAAAACATAAGTCTGGCAGCTGATTATGATTGCAAAAAAATAATAAAATGTGTCTTGTTTCTTCTTTTCTTCTTTTCTTCTTCCACTGTAGACCTCACTTGATGCATGACAGCTCTGAGATCCTCCACACTCGTAATTCCTGCTACAAGAAGGAGGTGGTGCATGTAAGGCATTACTTCCAACAACAATATCAGAACTGGTTGCTCCTTGATGGCCTCAAAAGCAAATGGTGGATCTGGGACAGAATGATAAAGGAGGGCAGCATCAGCATGAAATATATTCACACTTACCTGGAGAGGATACAGAGGGGTAAGTTCTAGAAGAGTGTAAGACGATACATTTCCCCAGCAACTCAGCAAGACTGGTTGTGACCAAATAAAATGGATTATTTGCTCTCAAACTCACTGGCTAAATTTTTTAAATGTACATACCCCATGTACAATTATTTAACCAGGGCAAGCAGCCTGCATCAACAGGCTGTGCATCACACCCAACGAGTTGGTTTGCCGGCTTGGAGAGTTTGGGCAGTACTGCCCTGTCTGCATTGCCCTCCATCACCACCTGGTGGACAGCTCAGAAACTACAGCATTGACTCATGCAGCTGAGTACAGGGGACACTATTACAAGATGTGTAATGAAAGCCATTTAGAGGTCAGTTTCTTGGAAGTTCACTTGTAAGTTACCTGCACACAGAGACAGATTCATGAGTAATGAGAAGGCATTCAACCCTAAAAACTTAACAGGAGGACTTCTTTGACTTCTTTTTTTTTTATCTTGCTTTTGCAATCACAGACATTCCTGTCTACTCCTGATGAATTTGTGACACCCGGCTGCCCACACACCCTCCCACAACCCCACCTCCTACCAAGGAAGCTGACTGAGATTCAGGTGAAGAACAGGTTCCCACAGCAAGCTGAGATGAAAGGCTTCTGTCCTGTTACTTACCTGGATGGAAAACAGAGGTAAAGTATTCACTGTGATACTGAAAAGTATTTTTCAACATGCTAAAAAAGTTAAACTTCTTTGTGATTTTCTTCAAGTTACAAATCAACTATTGTTATTCTGATTTAAACACTTTATTCCATCACAATATGTCGAAAAGACTTAAGACTTTTCATGTGGAAGTCTTATTTGTCCTAAGGTATGAAGCTCTAGTTCGTGGAAAGATGGAATATGCTGTGGAATACAAAGAACTAATCTACATTTTTGAGACGAAGGAGAAACGGGACAAGTTCATGAGGTGCTATTTCTTTGTATATTTTAAACTTATGTGCTTTTTTTATGTTTTCTTTTTAAAAATCATCCTTTGCATCATTTGTGCTTTCCACTCATAAAGACAGTGTGGTGGTGTGTAAACCTTTGGTCTGTTTACTGGAAATTTGGTGTTTTTTATTTAAGGACTCCTGAAACCTACTGTGCCCAAAAGCTCCCCATTAAATTTCCTCCTCTTTGTGAGCCTGTACCTCTCACCTCCCTTCCAACGCTGGGCTACCTGGAACAGGTTAGACACATATTGCAGTATAGTCCAGTCTGCTGAGATATTTCAGAGTCTTGCCGTGATATTGACTGTACTGTTCTTTTTAGGGCGCGGCAGTAGCAGTAATCAAGGCCATGACAGCTGTCGGGTGTCTCAAACCAAAGCACCCCTATCTCAGTTTACAAAGATCAGCTGTCCACTATGTGGCCTTCTATTTGAAAGGTAAGAACTTTATCCTATATGTTTCCAGCACTGTTTCTTCTACTTCAGTAATAATTAAATTTTTACATTTTAATAGCATTCAACCACAAGAGTACAGACCACATTCGCAAGATGTACAGAAAGAAGCTGGCCTCATTCGAAGAGAACTGTGCACTCATTCCTTACCTGAGCACAGTCATGAGGGGGAACTACAGGCCACCCAGTGAACGTCCAGTTGACTTTGAGTTCAAGCTGAACAGGTTCCTGGCTTTAGGGAATGTGTCAGGAGCTAATGGTGCGCAGCCTGATTTGCACTTTTGATTGCAGCCTGTCTCTGTACTTAACATGGTGTTATGATCTCTGTCAACAGATTATAAATAATTTTGAAGTGACTTCTTTAAACTTTATGCTACTAATAAAGCATCTTTAATTGTCTGAAGATGATTATTTACCCTGAACTTTAGTCATGCAAACACTACACTTTTTCCTGGGGTTGAAATTAATTTAACATTCAACAAGAGATCCTTCAATCTTTTAGTTTGTCAGATTTGGGCTTCACACTGTTATGAGTAGGTAGCAGTTTTAGTTGCTAATAAAAACATTTAAAAAAGAACAATGGGAAGAAAAAAAGATTCTGGTATTGTAACATAAAATGTTATTGAAAGATAAACACTGAAAGTAAAAAAAAGAGACACTGAAAAACAAACCTCACATTGAGTCAGCTCTGTAAGCTGTCACTGTGACAAACTATATCAGATGCTCCATATTTATATACAGCAAAATCAGTGACTAGTTATGGCTCACCATTATGTATGGGGAATCTCTCCTCTTTAGAAACACAACACTCAGCTGAATGATTGGGTCTGTTTGTTCATGAATCTGGATTGGACTTTGGTATCTTGCGATGTTGGGCTGCTAAATATATTGTGTCAGCACCTTTACAAAGCCTTGTGTGGCAGCAGGACCACCGGCCCCTAACTCCTAGGGGGTAGGTGAATCACAGGAAAGCCAAATTTCTTCCTGCTCCTGCAGCTCTCAGTCAAGTGTGTGTGTAACTAATAAGCTTGTTAAAAGAGAACTACTTTAAAGTAATGCCAAGAAATGGAAAAGAAAACCCCTTAGATGCTATTTAGGAGTTCCTTCTGAACTCAAAACATTACAAAGCTATTCAGTTAAGACAGGCCTTAAGATGAAAATTATATGCAAATTGTCACTGATGTAGTCGTGAAGCCCTCTCAGCCCCTCACACACACACCAACAACAAAAAAGTGCCATAGCAGTAAAAATATACTGTAAGCAAATTTCTTTATGTAAGGCTTTGCTTTGTTTAATGTTTGCATTTTATGTTCCTGTGCAGGGTTGTCTTTTTTTCAACAATAATTCAATGCCTGAGCAGTACATATAAACAAGAACAATAGTACACATGCTGGAAAATACACACACATATCGATTTCACAGTCTGTTTGCAGAGGGTGTTTTGACTGGTGATCACGTTACACGTTACACATGACAGCATGAATGCAATGGACTCTGACTCCAATCTGGAAGCAGGTGAATACAAAGAACTTGAGAGACAAAAATAAGGCCTATATATTCACTTGGGTTCATTTGGGATGAATGATATTTAATGAGAATAGTCAAAGTAATATTGCGTTATTGTCAAGTAAATGTTGAGCCGCCTGTTGTGTGTGTGCGTGCGTGTGTGCGTTTTGTTTATATACGTAATGAAACCTGAAACAAAACCACGTCCAAGGATGCAGGGAAACTTCCAATGTGCTTGACTCGTGATGAGAGCTACGACTGCGAAAATGATCTAAAACAGTCGTGTGTCTGAATAGATTGTCATTCATTTTTACTAATACGTCGTTACGTAAAGTAACGAATTATTTTTCCTTTTATTTAAATTACTCATGACATGTCGCTTTCTCTTTTTTTAATGGGCGCTTTTTTAAAAGTTATTCCTAGTTGTTTTGTTTTCGTTTTTAACAGCTGTTTTTATTGCTGTCTCAGTCATTCACGCGAGATTTCAAAGCGGATAGCGGGCGCGAATTCGATAGCCGGGTTTTGGTGGTCGTTCCCATCAGTTGTGTGTGAGTACGGGTATAACAAACCAGGTAAGCTGTCACTCCGCAAATTACCATACTGACACTTTGACGTACTTAAGACACCGCAAAACTAAGCTCAGCAAACTTAACTGATGTTTGGAAAGATAATCGTTAACTTTCTATTTAGCATGTAGCCCTAGTTAGCCAGCTAAGCTAGTTCTGAAACGTGTCTAACTTTCTAATAATTAAGAAACTCCTGTCTTGGTTCAGTCTGCGGGCATTACTTTGAAAGTGACCATCTGTTAAATAGTAATCGACGTGACAGTAGAATTTCGAGGGAGAGCTGCTGATGGCAGTATAAATAAATGCCCAACTTTGCTAGCAGTTCTGTGTGTGTGTGTGTGTGTGTGTGCGCGTGTTTCTTTCACTGTCTTTTTTTTTTACCCTTAAAGCAACGCGGGTTGTCCACGATGTCTAAAAGGAAAAGCACCCCCGTCAGTGAAAATTCCAAAAAGCGATCCAGGTCTGTGAATGAAGTTGAAAATGCTGCTGACAGTGACCAGGAAGATCCGTCGCTGAGTAATGTATGTATCTGTCACGCAGTGAATCCCTACGTATTTGTTTCTTATTTACTAATTATCGGAAAATGCGAGGGACAGAAACCCACAGTGTGCTGTGTCTGTTGCAGTCACTGACAGAAATCACTTTTGTGTATTTGCAGTGTGGTGTTGAGGTGGTGAGTGATGCTGGGATTGTAGAAAGCATCACACTGAAGAATTTTATGTGCCACTCGCTCCTTGGCCCGTTTACCTTTGGGTCCAATGTCAACTTTGTTGTTGGCAACAATGGAAGTAAGTGTAACAGCTTAACTGGTGGGGTATTACAGACTGGAGAGGTAACTTGCCTTTTAAATCCACCAGTGCAGGCTCTAGCTGTAGAAAATGTACATTTTGTTCAAAAGGTCTTCATAGTGTATTCTAATGCTCATATAAAGGCTTATATCAATGCTTAGTCTTTGCAAAAAAACTCAACAAACTCTTTGCTAGTTGGTTTGATCTTTACACAGATCTTCCACAGCAAACAACTCTCTTTTTACTCTCTTGTTAGCTCTGGTGCTGTTGAGTACATGCTTTTCTAGTGTTGGTAAGATCACAAGTGTGTCTGCAAATGTCATTCTTTATATGACAGGCTCAATGTTTGGCTTTCCAAATCTATGGTTTTAAGGTGTTTTTGTTTATTTATTAATTATGTGGAAAGCTCATGTCATAACTTAAAATGTAAAGTGGAAAGTCAGCAGTTATCTTCCATAAACCTTTGTTTATTACAGTGTCCTCTGTATTTAATTTCTGTGTGCAAACTGTTTTGTGACAGGTGGAAAGAGTGCCGTTCTTACAGCTCTCATAGTTGCCTTAGGCGGGAATGCCCAGGCTACAAACAGAGGATCATCCCTCAGGGGTTTTGTGAAGGAAGGAGAAAGGTGAACTGATAAGTTACTTTAGGCATAAATTCTTTCACTCGTTCCAGCCCCAGTGAGCTTTTCCAAAATCGCCCTGATTTTGGAGGGCGATCTTTAGGCCTCTCACGATAACAAATTTTGCTGGCCTTTTAATTGTCTCAGAAAATATTTCGATTAACGATAATATTGTTTGGAGATAAGGGGTCATATTTGACTTTAGAAGCTGTTTACCTTGCCTTGTTTGCTATCATTTTTTCAGCACCACCTCATGTGTGTGACTGTATGCTGATTCTTTCATTTTGATATACTGTATTAACACATTGGACTTATAGGCACATAAAAACATAAAATCGAAGTAGAAAAAAAGTTCGATTTTTTAAAAAAAAAATCACAAACAAGCTTAACAAATTATTTTTACAACTTAAAATGCAAGTTGTAAATTTTCACAACTTGTAAAAATATAGTAAATACAGTTATATACAACTATTCACATTAAAATACAGGAAAGGCCTCAGGCGTTTTTTCTGTACAACTATTTG